>JANIJG010013485.1:101305-135894 GCA_024611175.1 Megaceryle torquata | reverse complement strand
AATGCCTAAAATAACTATTCTGATTAAACCTTCATAAACATACAATTATATGCAGAAGCACCCTAAACTATTTTGGATGTTTCTGCTTACCAGTAAAACAGGTGCATCCAAGATAATAATAGTTCTGATTTCCATAAACTTCAACTAGCTCTCCTGTCACATAAGGAATCAAGTTCTACCAGGCCTGAGAGGTTCTTTTTTAAAAAGCTTCTTCCCCATGCCTCATATTTTTGGAAGAAATTTCTTCTCCCCCAAAATAAACCTTGGAGTAGCAAGGTAGATGAGCAAGTAGCTCAGCCATAGGGAAGCAAAATGAATCATTAGCGGTTTTAACTTTCCATCAGCAGATGATGGGTACAATTAGAATTCCATTACATGTAACAAAATCCTGTCTCTACCAAGTAGATGAAATAATAAGAGCACAAGAAAAATACTCAGCTTCTACTCAACACTTTTATATATTCTTGTAAGATAACCAACATTACTCTCTGCAGATCTAGACTTACAATGTACTGGCTGAAAGATCAGAGTAGCAGGTTGGGAATAAATAAATAAATAAAGATATACAATCATGTAACACAATGAAAGTAGAAAAGAAGGCATCATAAACCAGCACAAAACCACCTGTAAAGACAAGCTTTTGAGCTAAGTAATGTTTGGAAAATGAGTGTAGTAGTAAAAAAAAGGAAACAAAGTACTCTTTGATGCGTGTTGCTGTCAGGGAAGTAATGCTTCATAAAGAAATAGGACTACATCAAAGAAATAGTTATCATAAAATCCCCCTCCTAAGGAGGGCAACGTGCAAAAACTTGTTTATGGCACAGGCAGTGAAGTTGTAAAAGGAATGTTATATTTTGGATTCTTTGTATTTTAAGGAACGTCTGAGGGTTTTTTTGCAAGTGAATTGTTTCTACAGTATTGATTGCTTACCTTAAGCATGAAAAACACCAAAGGCTACAAAGGAGTGTCCTTTTCCTCTGCGTGATAAAACGCAAAAGATGTGTTCAAAAATTGAATGCATTTCTGTTTGGAAGGATCCTAATGCTATTTCAGGCTTAACCAATATTTCTTTCGATCACAGTAGATAGATACAGCTAAAACTTGCCTTTGCCACTAGAGGTAGGCAGCTCTGCACATTGATAAAGCACTAAATCTTTTCCATAGGGAAAGCTGTAAGAATGTTTAAAGTGCTAGTAGTACTACGTACAAGAAAAAAATTAAGGACCAGAATAAAACCTTTTTTGTGACTTTTACTGCTAAAGTGTCTTAACTTTTCATGCGCATTTCAGTAATTCCAGTCTTCACTAAGGCTACAACACTGTACTTAAGAGCTACACGAGCCCACAACAGGAGGCCTGATCGCTTCTCAGGTGAGCTGAGAAAGTTCACACCCACCAGACTGCTTGGCCCACGATTATCCTTTCAGAAACGCTGACAGGAGCTGGGAAGGGCAGACGGGCGAGGTGCTTTTGCTCTGCCTCGTCCGAGCTGGGGAACCCAACTCCGTTTGACAGCGTGCAGCACCTCTGCCGGGCCAGGCCATGGTGCCGACGGCAGCCACTCGCCCGCTCCACGGACCTTAGCGGAGGAGAAGGAGCGCCAGTGGGGGTCTGGGAGGTGTGTCCCCTTCACCTCAGTGTTGTTCGAAAGGGAAAAGGGCAACTGGGTTGCCATAGAAACCTCCCAATTCCCTACACCTCTCCCCCCGAGCTGAGAGCAGCGTCTGCCACAGCCCCTCGGCGCCGGGCGGCAGGGTCCCTGAAAGAAGTCCCCCTTGGCCCGGTGCCCTCCCGCCGCTCCCCGCCACCTGCCCGCCGTCCTCGCCCGCTGACCGCACCCCCGCCCCCGCCCCTCTCGCGGGCCGCGCTCCGCCTCGCCGAGGGGACCTGTCCTCCTCTTGCAGAGCCAGGCCGGGCCGAACGGAGTCGGACCGAGCCAGGCCACTTCCCCTCCACGGTCCCCACCGGGTCGCGCCTCTCCCTCACCTGCACTTTCCGCCGCCCCGCCGTATTCTGCCGATGATGCGCCGCCATCTTGCATGTTGACACTCTGATGTCATTTCCGAGGGAGGCGAGACCGCCCGGAAGTCCCGTCCCCCTCCCCTCTCCGAGACCGCGCAGCGAGGTGGGGCGGGGTCGCTACCACCGCGAGGCGTTGCTACGGGAACTGCCGGAAGGGGCGGGGCTACGGTGCCCTGCCCCGTTGGGGGCCGCCATTTTTCCGTCAGTGGAGGGGCGGCGGAGTGTTTGGGGGTCTCTTTGCAGATCATCGAGTCGCCTGACAGCTCTTTCGGGGAGGGAATGGTTCCTCGTGTCCAACCTAAACCTCCCCTGGTGCAACCTCAGGCCGTTTCTTCGTGTCCTGTCGCTTGTTCCTTGGAAGAAAAGCTCGACCCCACGTGGCTCCAACCCCGGTCAGGGAGCGAGGTCTCCCGGGCCTCCTTTTCTCCAGGCAAAACCACCCCAGGTCCTTCAGCTGCTTCTTATAAGGCTTGTACCTCCCCACGGTCCCTCCCTGTAGGGAGCTGGGGCCGTGCCCCTGCCCGTGCTGCAGCTCACGGGGTGTTTCCTCTCCTGGTGCCCCAGAGGCCAGGCCTGCGGGGTGAGGTCACTTGTCCCCCCGGAGGGCTCTGTCAGGCTGGGGCAGGTGCTGGGCACCAGACCTGAGGTGCTCAAAACCTGAGGCAGCGTGTGGCAGGCTATGCTTCTGAGCAGCCTACTTTACTGGCCAGGTCCACCCTCTTTTTAAAGGGTCCATGGTGGGGGACTGGTGCTCAAAGGTGAGATCCTGGCTTGCACCTTGTTTGAGGCTGCCCTACTAAGCAGATAATCAAAGACTCAACTGTGTTCCCTAGAGGACCAGGAAAGATCATGCTGCTTTGCCTAATGAAAAAGGATTCCTGAAAATGGTTATATGGGGGTTTGAAATTTACTACTATTTTTCCTAAGAGATTCCTCAGCTCCTAAGTATCTCTGGCACTTCAAATATTTAAATGCAAAAGGTGTTCAGCTGCTGCAGTGATCATCTTCTGGGTGAGGATCTGTATGAAGTTGTGTATGGGACTGTCTTCTTGGCACACCTGTTTTTATACAGTTTATTTTGTTATGGTAAAACAGTAAAGGTGCTTATAGTTAATTAGGGGAAAAAAAATTACTGTGAGAGAAAAAAGTGTTAAAGGATAAGGAAAAAAAATACATTCAGATACTCACATTCTTGTTCAGTGCTGGTTGTAACAATTACTAGAAGACAATGGCCAATTATTTCTGCTAATTTAAGTGTTGCTTATTTTAATCTTGATGCAGATCACATTTTCTGAATGCAGTCTCCTCATCACAATTACAAGTGATTCTTAAATGAGATATGCCTTGACCAAAGTCCTTTTGTAACTGCAGTATCTCTACTATTTTATCTTCTTACACCGGTGGAGAGCACATAATTTAAGACAAATGTGAAATGTATTTATTGTTTAATAAATTTATTGATTTTTTTTTTCCAAAGACAAGGTAGTTGTTTGTTGGAGTTTGTTTGGTTTGGGGGGTTGGTTGTTTGTTGGGTTGGGGGTTTTTTCAGAGTTTAGTTGTGTACTGGCTTTAAGCTACTGGTAATTTTCAAAGTGTTTCAGATGCTGTCGTGCATAAAGTATGTAATTTATTGGATTCTAGACTGGAAAAGAATGAGGCAGGTTAAGTTTTCTCTGCAAATAAACACTGAGGCAAAGCGCCTTGCTACGTTTCAGTGTGCATTAGTCCATTAAGAGGTTGCTGACTTTTCATAATGCCATCATTTTCATCCATCCTTTAATTTCCTGTTTTCTCTTAAAGATACTGAAATCCTTAACTTGTTTTTGTGTTATTCTTTGATAAAATGAAATAATAATGTCATTCATAAACCCTAATCATCATTTCATTATACATAATTGCTACTGGCTTACTCATTTAGTAAAGTTAATATTCTGTCATCAAGGGCAGTCATCTTTTGTACATTTAGTTTAAGATTGAATTTATGGACAGAAAACCTTCACTTTTGACATTACTATGCAGTTTAAAAATTACTCTTCCTTTTTTTTTAATCTTTGTGCACCAATGAACTTTTTGTGGATAGTTGATGTTATTAATATCTATAATACAGTGTTTCTTCAACCTTGCAGATCAACAGCTCATTACTTTGAGGAAGATCATGCAGTGATCCCACTGTTTCACAGAATAATTGAGGTTGGAAGGGATCTCTGGAGATTGCTTAGTCCAACAAAGATGGCATTTACTGAGAGCTGCTAAAACTATGAGTGTTGTAAAAGTGATTGTTTTCGTGTTTCTGTGTGTATGTTTATCAAGCTAAAAATAAAGAAAATATTGTACAAAAAAATATCATAGGTAAGATTTTTTTCTTTGTTATGCAATAAGCCTTTCAGCCTGTCATCGTGTTTGTGTCATTTCAGGAAAGTGGTAAGATGATTTAGTTCATAATGTTAGTTGTTTGCTTTTGGTTTTGGAAGAAAAAAAGCTTAATGTATATATGAGTCCAGGGTTTCTATTTCAATTTCCATGAAAATCTAATCATCTTTGGCTGTTCTGAGAACACTGGAGTCAGCAAACAGCTGTTGAGCCAAAAAGGAAGTGGTGGAGAACCAAACAGGTCTCAGGACTGAAGCCAGGATGTTGAGATAGAGGGAAATGAGGATGGAATTGCCCAGAATGTAAGTAAGTGTTGGGTTATTAACCACTGTAATAACTAATAAATCTGGTATTTTCTTAATAATAGTAGGTTCAAGAATGCTATAGAATTTTTCATCTTCTGTCTGCTGCTCAATTCCTTCTTTGTGAGGTCTGAGAGTCACAGCTTTCAAAAAAAAAAAACCCCAAATTGAAAAGGATTTAGAAATAAGCTGTAAGAACAATTTGGAGCCTGAGAATGAATTACAATGTAAAACTCATATGGATTTTGTCTACAGAAAAGATGATGAATCATGAGAGTAGTTTCCAAATAAATAAGAAGAAATGTGGAATCAACTCCTCTTCAGTAACAGGCTGAGATTGCAGTTCAGGAATTTCATACAAAGTGCAAGAAAAACCTTTTTTTTCTCAGCAAGACTAGTGAAGGTTTTGGAATCACCATCTGCTGAAACAAGATTCAGGCCAATACCTCCAGGAATTACATCAGCAGACTTGATGCTGTTTTGGGGTAAAGCGTGAACGAGTTGGCTTTAGGACATAAGTTCTAACCCCATTTCTTAAAACAAGATTATACAACTACAGGTAGAAAATGTTTACAAAGTAAACAAAGACCTCTCTAATCCTTCAGGAAAATCTGTAATAGGTTCTGTAGTTGGGATAAGAGCTAGAAAAATTCAAGATATGAAGAAGACATGCTTTTTAAGATGGTGATCACTGGAAAAAAAAAAAAAAATTAATCCCCAGAGGTCATAGTGTATTCTACAGAGCTTGAAACCAAAAGTATTATAGCCTATATATAATTTATGGGCATGTCTCAGATGTAGCTGTTTGAAATTCCTGTATTCAGTTTGTCTTTTATGGGATGTGAAACTTGGTGATTTTAAATCCTGTTCAGTTTTCTTGTATGACTAAATTTTCCTGGGAATATTCTACGTGTCTGCATAAGGAAGACATTCAAGTAATCAAACCCCCTGATTCAGACTCCTTTATGTCCAAGATCTGCTGTAAAAGGCACAAAAAAAGGTTTCCAGACCATACGTACAATAAACACAGTCTTTGCTGTGGTTTCCTGTAACTGCCTCGTGCTGCTGGCTTAAGCCCTGAAAAGTTGCAGAATATCCTCTGGAATAAAGTTGTGATTTTTAGATGACAGTCGGGCAGATCCTCAGACCTTCTGTATTATTCTTTCTTGCCCTTGAGGGAATATTTGTAGAAATCTAATGAAAAAAGACCACAAGTGAGTTTACAGCTGTTCTGGTTTTGACTGCTGGATGGGGCATTGGAACTCTCACTCCTCTATGCCAGTGGAGAGACCTTGAGTCCCTGAGGCAGCTGGCATGTCTGAGTGTGTCACAGCTGAGCCACATGTAAGCAAGGGGCTCTACAAATATGATAGCAGAGCAGTGACCACATGTATACTCTTAATGATTGCCAGTTATTGTATACGTATGGAACTGGTGTGATGGCAGCTGGAGTAAAAGAAGAAACTCAAATTTCAAGCCATTTTGATAAAGCAGATATCCCAGCTAGCTACTGAAATCCAGGAGGCTTTGGAGAAGGGAGATAAATTATTTCATTATTAACTTCATTTTAAATTGTCTTTTTATTTTTTCTTATTGTTTTAATTTAATTTCAATGTTTCAGCATTAACTTTGTTGTTTAAATTTGCTTGCTCACATTAACTACTAAATACTCCATCCCAGTTCACTAGCATACCCGTTCTGTTTGGTTTTAATTTGTAAAGCCAATTTGTTAATCTTTACAAGTTGCATTCTTGACATGTTGAAGTTTAGACTTTTAATCTTACAGGGAGCTACAGGAAGAAATAGATAGGAAACCAAATGGTTTAATCTTTTCTGTGCTCTTGCACGTGTCTTTTCTTGCTTGTGTTTGGATACCCACAATAAAAGGTGAGACTTTAAGAACAAAACTGTATCAGCAAGATTGCGTAAGAAATGCTGGAAGTCTTTCAGAGAGTGTAGCAGCAGTATTTTGCAGGCTCTTAGCATCCTACTTTTGAATAATACAAAGTGCTTCAAAAGTTCTAAGACTTTTTTTCAGAATACTAGGAAGAAACAGATGGAATAACGTGAACTTCAGGCACTGAGCTAATTTTCAGACTTATTCAGTGTACATTAGGTCATTAGGCAGAAAGCTACTTTGTGTAACAATGTGTTTAATGTGTACTTACCATAAAAGCTATTTCCTGTTATTCTGTAAAGCCATTTAGCTATTTACCAAATTTCATGTCCATGTGACTGATTTCATTCTGCAGCCTGAAAACAGGGAAATGGCAATCATATAAATTATTATCTTGATAAATACATCGTGTACTTTACGCTATTAAACTGTATTCTAATAGGGATTAGGGCACACCTTTAGTTCATCCCAGAGATATTTATTAGCCAGAGCCCCTCATTTTCTTCTGTGACAGACTCCTGCCTTTTGATATTTTGTATAATATAATCATTTCTCTATGTGGTTTGGTTTTACTGTACGTGTAATATTTAGTTATTCTGCATTCAGAGATGTTATTTCTCCACTACTGTTCTCTTTTCTTGCTGTCTTCTATTACTCTTTTTTCCAGGGATATGATAATTTATGAGACACATTCTTGGAATCTCATCTAGTTCTTGAAATGAAGGAGAATCTTGAACCTTCCGGCCAGCAGCTGAATTAATTCAGCCCATGAAGGATGCATTTGAGTCAGCTTTGTGATAAATGTGCTTGCATTATTTAGAGACAGCTCTTAATGCGATATGTCAGAGATTTTAGTGTTGCCCAAAGTGCGGGCATGCCCCTCTCCCTGTCTGCCAGTTTAGGTTACAGATAGGAGGGAGGATCACAATTCTCTGAAGTTAGAGCTGGAGTAAACAGAAATCTCTGCGAATTTCATTGCAAGTGTATCCGATGCAAATGCTTGAATTACCAAGGAGTGTGAAATTGTATTTCATTTCACACTGAGCAGTGAACTGCTTCCAGTACGGAAACTTCTAAGAAGTATCATTTCTAGGCTGTAAGCATCAGGGTTAATAACTGATAAGCTGCTCCAAGTATTTTTGTTAGGAAGAAATAATGTAATCCGAAAAGCTGCTATCACTTCTCAAACTGTGTACATAGGTGTATAGAGCTAGGTGGGGAGGAGAAAATGAAGGTCAAATGCAATCAAACCCTAATGATTTTGAGTATTTGAAGAGGCCACAAGGTTCACAACTTGTCCGTCGTGTTAAATGTGTGTGCCCTTTTTTTAGTCCCCATTTAACTACTTTCAGCTTACGTTTGTTGAAAAGCCAGCCACTATTAAAACTCTCATTTGTCTGTAAGTCCTTCTGATGTGATCGAGTCAGGTCTCTGCTTCTTATTTGAATGGTTGTGTATGATGGAAGTCATATTTCATGGGGCAATGATGGGGCCATACATGTCTCAAACTCTCTGGTGATCAGTGTCATCTAATAGGCAGTGAACCACAACCCGAAGGTGCAGTAAGCTCTATAGTAGCAGTTGTGATTTGTCTTTGTGAGAAGCTTAACCTAAACTAAAAGAGTCAAAAGATGCTTGCTATCAAGTTCAGTAGAGTTGTTCTTCAGTGGATGGCATGATCTAGTTATGTATTTTATGACTTTTTGCAAGATCCACTTCTTGAAAATGTGAAATGTCTTTCTCAGGCTCAAATAATTTCCTTCCAATTGTTATAGTTCAAGTTACTAGATGTTTTTAGTTTGTAAGCAAAGTAATGTTGATTTTTCCATTGAATTTGTGATAAATGTGTTTATTTTCTCTCCGTAAAACACTTTTTTACTTAAACTTTCTGTGCATGAGCGCTGTGTGAATACTGGAGAGACTATATATGCCAGCATACAAATTTCAGAATTGGATTTACAAATCCATCAGTTGGTGATAGTAACTCATTTGTCTGAAGTTTAAGTTCCATTCCCTCCTGTATCTGTCTGGTATTTGTGTCTATCTTGTCATTTTAGCTCCTTCTAGACATAGTATCTTAAATATACAGATGTATCTTAAAGGGGGATATAGTGAGAAGGAGGGCTAGGTTTTCAGTGATCTGAATTGCAGGCTTCTCACAGATAGTAGGTGGTCCTTGGTCAGTGAGATACTGAGAGAAGGCCCTGATCAGATAGGAAAAGGAGGGAAATGGTGCTGAATTTGTTAGGAAATAGCAGTCTCATTCCTATAAGTGGGGAAAAAAATAGGAAGAGAAACCTTGTATGAAGCCTTCTCCCTCTAAGAAAGAAGCACACATTGTGTGTCTATTATCCCACTGAATATAGGAGGCATGGATTTCTAGGACTGTACTACAGAATATTTCTCTGTAGTTTATAAAAGTATTTCTCTCATACAGCAGAGGAGGTGGCCGAATAGAATTTAAGGATAAGAGGGTTGTGCAGTGTGCATGAACTGTCAGATGCCTTGGTATCTTTAATGACCATATTTGTCTGATTGGGAATTTAAAGCAGTGTCTAGTGGTTAGAGTTCTGGCACTGTCACAAGATACATTTAATTATGAAAAAAAATCTTGGTTTTTTCAGCTCTTGCTCTCTGCAAGCTCTTAGTCATTAGACTAATGGTGGTATACTAATGTTACCTAGAAAAAATATTATTCTTGTCCTCTGGCAATAAAAAGGAAAGAGTACCACTCTGCACAGTTAATGGAAGAGAGATACATGTCAATAACATGGATACTAAATTAACAGAGTCATTTCTGTAATGGACATGATCTTTTTTTTTTATTAAACTTCAGCTTTTTTTTTTACTTTTTTCTTTTCTTCATTATACTGAGGAGTGATGACTGAAACAGGGAAGAAAACAATGTTCTTACTCTGAAGCTAGTTTTCTGCTCCCTCCACACCCTTTAAGAAACTGCCTTCCTAATAGGAGAAAGTAAATTTACATGGTAGCACAAGGAAAGTTACTGTGTAACACAAGAAAATTTATTTGCCTAAATGTTTTGCTCTTAGATGCAAGTCCTAAGGTTTTCTTTCACCAGCTACGGATAAACATCTCATTGTTTTCCTTGCCTTCCTCTCTTCTGACTGTAGATACTACAGCATGGAAAAAGGGCAAAAGGGTGCAACTATTTCACTCTTTTCTGCCTTAGGTCCCTGTGCCCCATTTTTCACAGGGGCAGATGGATGAAGGAGATACAGCAGAAAAAAATAAGTCCAGGTAAGAATATTTTTGGGGGGTTTTAATTATATTAGCTGGTACAACATTATAAAATGTGGCTGCTTTTGATATAGTGCCTTTTGATAGAGCAGATATAGTGCCATTATAGAGTGATGCTGTAGTGATCTTTCAAATCCTGCTTTCTTAATTGAGCTTCTCTTGAGAGCATAGTATTGCTTTCTGGAAAAATAACTTACACTGGAACTTAAAATGCCTTATTGTTGCTTGCATCACAAAACAATTAACAACTTTATTTCTTTAAAACCATCTTTAGTTGTTTCCTTTGCTGATGATACCTACCAGGCAAAGTGTTTGATCTCATTTGGTTTTCTGTTTGCATGCATTAGGGCTCCCTGGCTTTTAAGGAGAGCATAGTTTCTTCAGTAGAATTATTCCAGCAAAACCCACAGTAAAACTCTTATCAGGAAAGATGATACTATTTATACAATAGAAAGTAAAATAATTTTTGGACAGTAATGGATTCTGTTACTGTAACTGCAAGAGAGATAACTGCACTTAGCAATAGGGCTTACCATTAGTGTATACCTGTTACTATCCAATACCTGTTGCTATGAGGCTCTATTCGTAACTTTTATTTAAATAAATATCAGCTATTTCAGATATGAGGTTTGCATGTTTTAATGGAAGTTATAGCATGATGTGATATTGAGTATATTTTGGCCTCTGATCTTTTATAAACAAGATAGTATATTTGACTTCGAGATTATGTCTTTATAAGGTATAATGAAGTACATCATAGCCTGGGAATAATAAAAAATAGAAATTAAGGAATGAAAAATAGTAATATGCAACAAATTTCTAACCAAAAGCTTGTAATGAAGGGCAAAACTTATGCCAATATTTGATATATGCTGGAAAGTTCAGGTGGTTAAAACCTCAGAATGAAACATGAAGCAGGAGAGCTTTTGCTTTCATAGGTTTTTACATACATATTTTGGACTTACATATATATATATATATATAAAAAACCCCAACAAACAAAACCAAAAAACCCCAACACAAAACTCTTTACTTTTAATTAATGAAGTAATGATTTCAGCAAAAAGATCATAGATGAATATTCTGGTGATTATTCTTCAAAAGTATCATCCAGGCACTTTTTCCTTTTTTTTTTTTTTTACAGTATTCCCAGTGAGATCACAAAATTACATTTATTGGTGTCACAAGAGCAATGGAGCTCCTCCCTCCATTCCTCCCCCAGGCATCCTGATACAAAAGAAAACTTTCTGCATGGGAGCTACCTACATAGAGAGAATGTTCTTTTGAATGGTCTGGGGAAGGTGAGAAGATGAAGATGTTCTGTCCCTTTGAAGATACAAACTAGCTGAAATGGGCTTAAGATATCAATACAAAGCTTTTCCATTTTGAAGGAGATGTTGTAAGTATTTTGGTTTTGTTAGCTATTTCTATACTATGCTAAATCTCAATTGCTCATCTTCTTAATTTAAATCTGTGCTTGATCAAAATATTCAGGGATGCATGTATACAAGTCTGTATATATATATATAAATATATGCTCATATGTTTTTAAGTCTTAGATGTGACTTTATTTTAGGTACAGGTAGCACTTTCATAAGGGAATATGCCTTTAATGTTGAACTACTAAATACTGTAAACACAGAGCTCTTCCTATGTGGCAGTGTAACATTTTACTACACATTAATGCATTTCTCATATCAATTACTGACTACTGTTTGGTATGTTGGTTACTTAAACCAGTTTATGCACAGTACTCCTCTTTAGGCTTTAGTACTATCTGATCTGAGCTGTACGTATCTTGACACAGTAGAATTTCTTTACCTGCACAAATCTGAAATGTTTTTAATCACAAAAATGCTGGTGAGTGATTTTTTTTTTTCAGGATGTTGAAGTAATGCACAGCCTAACCTGTTGCATACATTTCTGATTCTGGAAGGAATAAGTGAATAGATTTTATTATATTGATGTTGTGAATGACTTTGTATATTTGTTAAAAACAACAACAAGAAGCAAATAAACAAATCCCACTGGTAGGTATTTATCCAAACACAAGATTTTTGTTGGGGTGGGGGGACGAGTGGGAAGCAGGGAGTGGTAGACAAGGTGCTAGGTGCAAGAAATGACCATGTAGTTTAGAAACAGCAGTAGTCCAGGAAAATGTCCCAAGTTTGATTGTGCAAAGGACTAAAATCTATTACATCTGTTGATAATTATTGTTAGTTAAATAGAAGAAAATGGTGATTAGAGAGCAGAAGTATTTTCTCTTTATTGAAACTAAGTAATAGCAGTAGCTTTTTGCAAGGTATTGTACAACACTGAAAAGAGAGAATTCCTAGAACACCTAATTCTTGAGGCATTACTGTGAGCTGCTTTCTCATTTTATCTTATTCCAGATGAACAGTGGCTCATCTGATAGAAGAATATTTGAGCTACATATAATACAGTGTTTTGATATTTTTTTAAATCACCTTTTATGTGGAATATAAGTTATTACTTTTAATAATGGGCATTCATTACAGTACACATCTCTTGCAGCCATGGTGATGATGAACTTGGTGATGCGTCCAATATCCAGAATTTTCAGATCCCTGCATCCTGTTTTATATGGTGAACAGATTGAATGTAATGTTTGAAATCTGAGATAGCTGGTGCAGACTTTTATCTTTTTTTTTTTTTTTTTTTTTTGGCTGACATCCAGTGTTGCTCTTGTGGGTCTTATAGGAAGATGACTCCAGAGTGCTAGAGGTCTATGTTTAAGAGCAAGGAAAGTTTGGGCAGCTATGGAATGATTCAGTCCAAGACTGATACCTGTATTTAGGTGTCTAAATGCAACTGTTTGTGATCTAGGTGTTTAATTCCCCATTACTCTCAGTGGAGATTTAGTTAATGTCACTGGAGCTTTAGATGATGCTAAAGCAGCTGTCTCACTTTGGTCATCTGAGTATCTCTATAGCCTTGGTTGACAATACATAGCACTAGATATCCACTGCCTGTAATGCATGCCTTGTTCACCTATAGGACCTCAACAGAGATGTCTTTACCTACAGGCTGTATCCAAGCGTAACACCTTTGTGTTTCTCTGTATGTAGTCTGTGAGCTAATAGAAATTTGTGTATTTTTAAGGTACTAAAAAGGCTACTGATTTTGTTGATATAGCTGAAGAGGCCATCTGTGAACTAAAATTGATTGTGATGTATGCACTTAAGTGCAGTTAAGTACTCCTTCATGAACTACTTGGAAATATCTGCTTCTAGATGGTTTTTTTATTATTGTTGTCTAAACTGTGTATAAGATTTGTTAATTTTTTTTCTTTTTTACAAATGACCTCTTAAAATGAGTCTTGACAAATACACACATTGATCAAAACAAGCTTTTTGGAAGTACTGTGGATATGTACTGAAAAAGGAACGGGACTCTGACTAGAGCATAGATTTTAATAAATCCAGTCCTATAACAGTGAATCTCAGGGTAAGTAGTGTTACATGTTTTAGTCTCTTTTTATTTATTTATTAATTTTAAGATAGTTCTTAACCTATGTTAAGCAGATAGTTATATGATTTTGTACTTTTAAACAAAATGCTTCCACAGAGTCACATTTTTATTCTTTGTTTCCATGTGAATGAATCTACTAAATGCATACTAAACCCAAACTAAACAGATAATTTACCTTTTAAGACCAAATACTCACAGGCAATATTCAGATCGCTGGCTGATATTCAGTCTCTTCACACAAGGGAGTGAAGGGAAATAAGTTGAGTCTCAGAATAGCTTATAATACATACTAGAACTAAATTGAAACAGCAGACTAACAGATCTGGGCTTTAGCCTTGTATTTGCCTTCTGCAGCAAGCTTTAGGTAGTGCATTGTTAGGATTTCCCCACACTAATTTGTAGTTACACCCCCAAGTTTGTTCTTCCAGGTTCTAGAAGAAATCCCTTTCACTAGTACTTTAGCTTACTTCTGAGAACACCTGTTCTGTAGGTTCCTTCTCAGGATCATTTACTGAGGAGGCTTGTCTATCCAATTCAAAGACTGAGATTATTTCCAAAGGTAACGCTCTTGACTTACAAATTCAACTGTTTCATCAGCATATGATGAGGGGGCTGAGTTTAGCTGAGCTTCAGGAATTCCCACTAGGTCAAAATTTTTAGTCATCTGTATCTCAAGGAATTTTTCACCTTCTTAGCTTCCTTTTTCCTAACCCAAGTCACAATCTACAAATGCTTGGCAGTTGATGAAAGGCTGAAAAGTTTGTTGTTCCATGTGAGCACAATTACATTGCTGCTACAGTTCTGAAGAAAACATCTCACATTGTCCATGAATGTTTGTTCAGTTATGACTTTCTGATGTCAGAGTTGTGGTCCCTGATCAGATCTGAACCTACCAGTAAACCTAACCAGAATAACTGCATAATCATTCTGTCTCCAGGCAATTGCATATGCTTTTTAAAGAAATACATGTGTTAATTTAAAGAAAAGAGCGGTAGTTACAAGAGGGTATTGATTCTCTAACACAGTCCACACCTGAGCTCACAAAACCTAAGCAGCACAGATAGACCTCAGGCAGTCAAAAATGCAGAAGGTTTTAAAGATTTGTTGGTGACCAAAAGTGTTTATTAGATGGGAGTAATTGGTTTTGACATGAGTCACAAAGGACAAGTCAGCCTGTAATGAGTCAAAATTTTCTTCATCATCTGTGGATGAGAACAGCCATGATGTGACTTTCTGTCATCTACAAGTAATGTAGTAAATTTGGGCCAGAAGACATTAGAAGAAATTGAATACTTAGAGTGATTTGCCTTAAGTCACTTCAGAGTTTCTCATTACCTTGCCACCGTTCCCCTTTGTCAATGATTTAAGCTCAAGCATTATAATTGAAAATAAATTCCGGAAGGTACTCTGATAATCCCCAGAAGAATTGCAGTATTTGTGAGTATGTGAAAAGGTGAATAGACATAACCAAGATCTCCAGAAAGAGCAGACGCTCTGGTGCAGAGCGACCAAGCATTTAAGGCACCTGCAAGATTCTAGGAGGGACTAATCTTCCTTTGACATGCAGTTGTGAGGGGGTTGATCCATCCCCCTTTCAGCAGAGGATGGATCTGATGAGCATCAGGGTCCTTTCCAATTAGACCATTTTGTGATGCCATGTAAGCAGCAGGGCTGGTAGATATGGAACTGATTTCTGTTTGCAAGAAGTGCAGAGGTACAGTAACTATGGTACAAGGTTGCTAGTACTGTAAGCTGCTACAGCTGTATTCAGCATTGGTGCAGCCTCGCCTGGAGTGCTGTGTCCCTTCTAGTCCCCATGATTTCAGATGGATGTGAAGGTTCTTGAATGTGTCCAGAGGAGGCAACAACGGTGGTGAAAGGGCTGAGGATGTTGAGTTTGTCCAGTTTGAGTGACTGAGGATGTTGAGTTTGTCCAGCTTGAAGAAAAGGAGGCTGAGGCACAACCTCACTGCTCTGTACAGCTACCTGAGGAGGGCACGTGGAGAGGGAGGTGCTGAGCTCTTCTCTTTGGGATCCAGTGACAGGACATGTGGGAATGGCTCAAAGATGCAACAGAAAAGGTTCAGACTGGACGTTAAGAAGCATCTCTGAACAAGCAGGTGGTCAAACACTGTAACAGGCTTCCTAGTGAGGTGGTCAATGCCCCCAGCCTGACAGTATTTAAGAGGTGTTTGGACAACGCCCTTAATAAAATGCTTTAATTTTTGGTAAGCCCTGAATTGGTCAGGCTGTTGGTCTAGATGATTGTTGTAGGTCCCTTCCAACTGATATATTCTATTATTCTATTCTAATTCTATTCTATTCTATTCTTTCTCATACATGGCTTCACAGAAGGAATAAATAATTTTTCTAATGGGTATTAGTTTTAAGTTGGTTATGATTTCTGTTATTTTCTAATTGTCAGTAGTTTTCTCTTTTGAGATACTTCTAGCACTGGAAACAAACATATAGAAGGAAAAAATGGATCCCTTCTTTTGGCCATCAGAAACTAACAGCTTTCGACCTTTCACCCGTGAGTCTTTGGCAGCAATCGAGGAAAGAATTGCTGAGAAAGAAAAGCAGCAAACCAAAGTTAAGAAGGATAAGGACCAAGGAGTTGAAGAAGAAAAACTTACTCCTCAGCTTGACCTGAAAACCTGCAAAAAACTGCCATCTCTGTATGGGGAAATTCCTGTGGAGCTTGTTGGGGAACCTCTGGAAGATATTGATCCATACTACGGTGATCACAAGGTTGAAACTGCCAAAACCACTTTTTTTTTTTTTTTTTTTTTTTTTAAATTTAATTTTGTCCACTGAACTCTTAAGAGATGTTTAAAAACTTTATTCAGGAGATTCTGGGTTTTTTGATTGTTCTGTAGAACAGATCTTTCAACATTACTTTTTTGGGCAGGGGTGCTAAGGTATGCCCCACGTTGTGTAATGAAGAGGTATTTTCAGGTCCAGTCAGCAATCAGAATTAATGATAAAAACACGATACACTTGATAAATACGTTTTGATAGGAAATATATTTGGGGATAGCTGATGCTCTGTTTTACAGAGCAATTTCTATGACATCCGTGGGGCTGAGCTCACTGTCATATAAACAGTGCCTGTCAAACAGTACGTCATGTTGGTTTTACTGACTTAGTGCAGATGCTTTTGTGAATTACAAATATTATACAATTTGAGGGAGACATATTTGAGATTTTCAGTACTCTTGTACTGTCTCATCATCTTTGGTTATTGTACCATATTCATATTATATAAGTACCATGCTATTACAAAGTGGTTTGTGTTGTTGCCTATAGGTGTTTGTAAAGCAGATGCTCTAGGAATGCCTTCTATATGAAATGGCAATTGTATGATTGCTTACTGCTGAGGGGGGACTTGAGCTGAAAAGCAGATGGTTCCATCCTGTCCCGTGTCTTTTATGTATACCAGCAAGTCACTGGAATATAATAATTTAATCAGAGAACAGGCAGAAACTTTGTTGTTCTAGGGGTTTTTTTTCCCTCAAATTAATCAAAGTGACATTCTTGATGAAGAGAAACTAAGACTGAGTTGGTTGACGAAATTTACATAAAGTGTAGAGAACTGTAGTTTTGATTTAAGAGATTTCATTTTTACTTCATGTAGCAAAAGTACTGAGCTGCATGGATCTTAAAGTAGCTTAGAGGGAATTTACAGTGTTACTTCATAATTTAGAGATATCTTACATTTAAAATTTTGCCTTTGACTGAAGTCTGCATTCTGACAGTCCTACACAATCTGTATTTTGGAAATAATTTTTTTGTAGCCTAGGAAGCTATCCAAGAATAAGGTACTTTTGAGTATGATTACCACCATTGTTGCAGTCCCAGAAGAGTATCCTTTAATTACTTTGAATAAGTGAATATGATCACTTGCTCTTCAAGTTCATACCTATTACTGTATTCACAGGCAATAATGAACTTTTATATAGCTGGTGTTTATCTTTGTAGTATCATCAGGTCACAGCTCTCAGTGAGAATACAGGAAAGATTTACTCATAATTGCAGTTATATATAGTTCTAGGTGCAGAACTGAAAACCTAAACATTTACTTTTCAGGGAAAATTGTGCTTCATTAAAATATTTCATATAATATAATTTTTTTTAATAGACTTTTATGGTGATTAATAAAAGGAGGACTATTTTCCGGTTTACTGCCACACGTGCCTTGTGTATATTTGATCCTTTTAATCCAGTCAGAAGAGCAGCAATTAAAGTACTGACCCATTCATATCCTTTTATTGGTTTTCTTTATTTTGGCTTTAAAATATACTGTACCATTTTTGTCATTCTGTTTCTTTCTTCATAATAATGTAAATGTAAGGCAGTGATAGAGATCTTTAAAAAGTTCTGTTGAATCCTGTTTTACAATAGCTAAGATACTTACATGGTGCAAGTAAAAATGTTAAAACTCTCATTTTTTAACATCAGATTTACAGATATTTTTATGAAGCAACATTTAGAGGCTAATGTATGATACTTTAGATTTTTTCCAGAACTTTTTCCTAAATAACTACTGTGGTGACAAGCTTATATGTTTTTAACAAAAGAGAACAGTGAAGGATGTAATTTATGGCTATGCTTTGCTGAAGGACTTTGATGTTATCTTAAGAAATGTATTTCATGCTCAGGTTTAGAAAGCTCTGAAGAGTACCCATTCTTATTTTCAAGTGCCTATTTCTTATATATATATTTTTTTCAAAAATATAAACATAGTTGTAAAAATGCAAAGGATCACAGGTGCAAAACCATAGGCTGAATAGTTTCTGCTTTTTCTACCAAACATCTGCTTTCATTTGGAATTATTAACTTGTAGAAATAGGTCCTTTTATAGGAACTTGCAGCTGACTTTGAATGCATATTCCTGCTGTTAGAAATTATTAAATTAGCTGTTCAATTTCAAATAAACCCTACATGTAAGGCCAATGTTTGTTTTAAAAAAACAAAGGTGACAAGTGAACTTTCATGAAAGGTTGTTTTTTTCTAATGTATGATTTCATCACATGTCATATAAAATTAGAAAGTTTTCTGCACTCATGGAAGAGCATAGGTGTTTCTTTGTAGGAATGTATATATGGACTGGTTATTCATAATTAAGCTTTTTCATCTGTTTTTTCTAGGCTTAAAAACCTTAGTTAATATGGGGCTGTGGCCAATTTCTCTTTATTCCATGCTCCCGCTGCAAAGAAAGGGAGCTTTCTAAAGTTTCAAATAACAGTAGATTTTTTTTTTTTAAGCTCTTCTGTCAAACATTTTATGTCCCACTAATGTCCTAACTTCCAAAAACATCTCTTCATGCAGATAATTTATTGTTATTTTTAAAATCATGAAGTTTATCCAGCTGAGCAGAAGTTTGATCTGACACTAGTTTCTTTGGAAAACACAGGAAAAGTCCTGGGTATATTAAAAAACAAAGTAATGATTTGAATATTTGCATGATTAATTTTTTTATGTATATCAACTATTCTTCTGAACGTCATTGTTTCATAATATGGCACTTTTCCCTTAACTTATTATTCACATTATTTGTTGGCTTTATTATATGTACTGTGCTACTCAACTGTGTTACTATGGCTATAAGCAAGCCTTTAGATGAAACCAACTGGACTGAGTAAGTATCTCTGTTACCATTTGTTCACCCTTTTTCTAAGGATACTAACATGCTGGACTGAAAAATTGGAGCAATATAGAGATCTATTCCCAGGACTTGGAAATTCTCAGACACCTCTGAGGAAGATTTAGGATTATTATTAGTGTTAAATCACACAGTCTTCTGTGGAGCTTTAATGCCTTTTCTTATAGGCTTATACCATATGCCCTTTTCTCTATGTTGGCTAATTTTCCCATCTGGTATAACACAGAAGGTTGCCCCATTTTTCCTTTTAAGGATTAAGGCTTTTAGAGAGATTGCACAGCAGGATTCTAACTTAGTATCTTCCATTCCTAAGCAATAACCTGCACGTCTGTTACGGCCAACTTATGCGAAAAGTATAAAGGGATAAATGTTCATTCCATTGGTTCTTGCTGTTTCCTGGGGATACCTTTAGTTCAGTTGTTCCCATTAGGAAGTTATCTATTTATAATATCCTGTTACCTTTTGTAATCGTGCATTGTACCCAGTGTAACATTCTGGAATTAAATCTTGAAAATACGCCCAGGACCTCAGAGTTTCTATAATTTTATTTCCTCTTATTTTGGGATAAGCATGGTGATGATAGGTTGATTTTATGTAGAATTTCTTTCAGTTATAGAGTGTTTCTCAGAATAAATGTATAAAATATGTGAACTTTACAGGCTAAAATAAGTCTTTGCTATTATTGTTCTGCCAACATGTTGAAGCTTTGAAAATTTCCAGCCTGCTTTAGAACATAAACATAGTCTTCATTTTTTTTTTTATAATGAAATGTGAGCTCTCCTTCGTCCAGAAATAGTATGATTTACTTATGTGAACATTTATGATTACAGATTTGCATGGAAATTTTACTAAAATACAGGAAGGCATCCTCTTATACCTGTGATGTTTCTGCAGACAACAGATGTTTCCTATTTTACTGTTCTACCTTCATCTCCGTCCACTGACTAAGTCATAGAAAATGTAGAAATGTGCCTGTGTCCCAATCTCATTAATATTTTTATTTCTATAACTTTAATATGCACTTTCTGTCTCAGATATCCTTTTACTTGCATATACACTGGTGAAATATTGATAAAAATATTAGCAAGAGGATTTGTTTGGAATGAATTTACATTTCTTCGAGATCCATGGAACTGCTTGGATCTTGTAGTTATTGTTATAATGTAAGTAAAACTCAGTTGTTCTTTTGCATTTAAGGGACAAGCACACAGATAAAAAGCTGTTTGATATTGCTGATGTTCTTTAGAGTGATTGGCATTCTATCTGTTTAAGAATTACTGTGATTGAATCACCCTTTGCATATCTACAAAGAGAAAAATAGACCCTAAAGAAAAACCTAAATGAAGAGCTCATCTTAGAGCTGCTTGGTCTCAGTTTAGTACATTTTTGAATGTACTTAGTTAAGAGGTGATTGCACAGACAGCTGAAACCAAAAATTCCTTTTTATACTGTCTTAGTTGTACTCTGGATCAGATGAAACTCACTGAAGGATGGATCCAAAATGGGTCACAAGGTGTTGAATGACATGGTGATAAGTAACAGGTGAAATTCCAAGGATGTAAAGTGTCACTCAAGATAAAACAGACCTAGCTTTACATACACAGTTAAGGGCTCTGAAATAGTTTTTACTCATTGGGAAGATGAAGCTGGAGTTAAAATAGAGAATCCTGTGAAAACAGCACTCCAGTGTGCAGCCGTGGTCAGAGAAGGAAATAGAAAATGAGGACATTCTGGGTAAGAAGTAAAGAAGCAGAACACATAGTTATTTCACTGTCTGGCCTGTATTTTTCTTCAGGACTATATGTAGTTATGCTTCTGATATCTCAGAAGATGACAGAATTAACAAAGATACAGACAAGGTGTATATCTTGTATTCCACATAATAAGTGCAATAGAGTAGAACTCTATTGAAAAAAATACAGAACAGGAACATGGTTGATGTCTGTGGCATGTAGACAGAAAGGTAATATTATTATTATTATTTTTTCCTCCTACAATTAGAGCTAAAAGCACCTAATGAAGTTGTCACACAGCAGACTAAAAAAGACAGGGGTAGTTTTTAACACTACTTGTAGGCCTATTCCCTTAGGAGTCTGCGGATGCAAAAAAACTTGAGTTGCATTCAGAAAGCTTCTGGACAAAATCCTGGATGGAAACACATTAAGGGTTCTTTTTAACACAAGGATACTATGTCTTGTTCAGGAAGTCGCTGAGCTATAAATTTGCTGGAAGAATTAAATCTGGGAAGCATCACTGCCTTCATTCTAAACTCCTCTGTAAGCACCTGTTGGGGCTCACTCTTGAAGACAGGATAATACACCAGATGGACCACTGCTGTAGTTGAGTTCAAATTCATACAAAAATCAACCAGCTAAGTAGACAAGAATTGAGGAAGAAACCAAGTCTGAATTTGCATCTCAAATACAGAATGTTAATCTTGAAAGTAAATTGGTCTTCCTTGCAGATTCACACATGGCCAGTCTCAGAGATTTGTCATTTAGCATTTCTGAATAGATTTCAGTTGTCTCATTCTAATTTATTACAGGTGTAGAGTAAATTAGATTGGATGGGAGCTCTGGAGATCATGTGGTCCAGCTCCATGCTAAAAGCAGGACTAGTTTAGATAAGGTTGCTCTGGACTTGATCCAGTCAATTCCTGTCAAGCCCTAGAGTTTCTCTAAGGATGGGGATTCAACAAGCTCTCTAAGGGTTCTTAGCTGACTTAAATAAAAGTTAGAAAGACAGCCATGTAGTCCAGAATTAACATACTGTGAACCTAGTTTTGCTCAACTCCTTTCTCCTAAAGTGTATTTTGTGTAGTTTTCAGATAGCTGCAATGTGTACTTTCATGTGGTCTAAATCAGATTAGCCTCAGTATGAGGGATGTGTTTATGACATTGAAGGTTTTATATTTCCTTGACATTTTGATGGATAAATGCTTCAAAAGTTAAGCATCCAAATCCACACCAAGTAAAAACTTGTGTTTCTTTTCAGAGTCACTATTCAAAAGTCTCATTATTTTATATTGATACCTAGAAATTGTTAGAATCCTAAGTATATTCTCTGAAAAGCTAGTTCTTTGCCAATCAATTATATGGTGGTTTGATTTTTTTAGGTATGCTACTATATCTAACAACACGAGCAAGATATCAGCTCTTCGAACTTTCAGAGTACTGAGGACTTTGAAAGCTATTTCAGTAATACCAGGTCAGGAGCAACATGTCTTCTTAATTTCTTTGGTCCAGCATTGTGCTATTTCTAATTCCTCTTCTGTTCTTCTCTTCAGTTTTCTAGTCACTTTTGTTGATGGTTAATGGGACCCCAAGATGCGACTGTTTTGCAGTCTCTAGTAACACTCAGCAGCATCCTAACAGAATAGATTTTTATCATCTTTCCTCAAAATGATTTTGACACAGGCAAATTTTTTTTTTTGTTTTTCTGTCCCATCACTAAAACTGAGTTTTAATTACTCCAATGCCTTTGTTGTCTTCTTCCTTCTGTCTTTCCTGAGCAGCACACCCTATTCAATATGTTATCTTTATATAATGTGTCTGTACCAACATATTTCTGTTTTCACATTATACTTCATTAGCTTAATCTTCTCTGTTTGATTTCCCAGAATGCTGACTTCACAATATTTCAGATTTTTTTTTGTTTGTTTACTAACCACAGTCACTACCTGTACTGAGCATACTACTTCCAACAGTATTTTGCATATGCTGTCCATATGTTTGGTATTTTTGTAATTCATGCCACAAATTAGGATACCAAAGTATGGATTTCAGAATCTAACTACAAAACCTCATGTGAACACCTATATATGGCTGCACATGCTGTTGTCATAGTATATACTAACTTTAACATTTTGTGTATTTACAAATACATTTTTGGTTTTGCTATGGAATTATAACAGGAATTAAACATGGAAAGTATTTAATTTTAACATCAAAACCACTCATCAATACTTTTCGTATTCACAATGGAGAGCAGAGGTTAAATGTAATTTTACTTTTTTTTCCTAATGTAATACTTACAAAAAACCCCTTGATATTACTCTCTGCCTATGTCATATTTCAAATTCAGTTATTCTGCCAGAGTGGTTTATCTACTACCCATTTTCACAGAATCACAGAATAATTGAGAATGGAAAGGACTTCTGGAGGTCATCTGGTCCAGCACCCCTGCTCAAGCAGGGCTACCTAGAGCTGATTGCCCAGGACCGTTTTCAGACAGCTTTTGAATGTCTCCAAGTCTGGAGACTCACAACCTCCCTGGGCAACCTGTGGCAGTGCTTAGTCACTCTCACAGTAGAAAAGTGTTTCCTGATGTTCATCAGGAACCTCCTGTCTTTTAGGTTGTGCCTATGGCCTCTGGGCACCACTAAAAAGAGCCTGGCATCATCCTCTTTGCACCCTCCCTTCAGATATTTATATACATTGATGAGATTTTCCCTGAGCCTTTGTATTTCCAGGCTAAAGACCCCCAGTTCTCTCAGACTTTCCTTGTATGGAAGGTGCTTCAGTGTCGTCTTCATCTGTGTACCCCTTTGCTGGACTCTCCAGTATATCCATGTTTCTCTTGTACTGGAGAGCCCAGAACTGGACCCAGTACTTCAGGTGTAGCCCCACTAGTGCTGAGTAGAGGGGAATGATCACCTCCCTCAACCTGCTGGCCGTGCTTTGCCTAATGCAGCCCATGATGCCATTCACCTTATTGTCGCAAGGTAACATTGCTACTTCATGTTCAGCATGGTGTCCACCAGAATCCTTAGCTCCTTTTATACCAAGCTGTGTTCCAGCTGGGTGGTCCCTACCATATATTTGTTCCCTTCCCAGTGTCATAAATGTTCTTTTGCTTTTAAACTGGTGACATCTGTAAGGCATTATCTTCAAAGGCAGAATTCTCTGAGGTCAGCAGAAGCTATCCCTTATTGTAATGTGTAATTGGCACAATGTGAATTTTAATGTTAATTGGGCACAGAAACCTGTCCATATTCATTAGACTTTTTAGTGGCTTAGATACCATCTTAATTTAGCATTTTCAGGCTAACAAAATTGGTTGTTAGAAGGAAGTAATAGCCAAATAAGTTACGATAAGGAAATTTTAGTAAAAATACTAATTGTGCTTTATTTTCCTGCATTTAATACTGTGAAGTAACAAAACCATTTACACTGTTTTTAACGTACCTGCAACTGTTGTGTGTTGTCATAATGAGAAAGCTACTGCATTCCTCTTCTCATTTGGCATATTATCGAATCTTATTTTTCTAGGTCTGAAAGTCATCGTGAATTCACTTATTGAATCTGTTAAGAAACTCACTGATGTGTTGATCTTGACTGTTTCTTCCTTGAGTGTATTTGCTCTAATAGGCCTCCAGCTTTTTATGGGCAATTTAACATCCAAATGTGTCCTCAGTGATGTTGCATACAACGATGCATTATGTAAGGATGCCAAGCTGTACGTACCAAATAATGGAGGTAAATTTTATTCTTTTCTCCCTTTACAAAATCTGTGTATCTTCCTGACTAGTTGGGAGTCATCCCTGCCCATGACAGGGAGGTTGGATTAGATGATCTCTAGGGTCCCTTCCAACCTAGGCCATTCTGCTCTGTTCTGTTCTCGGTGATGCCCGATGATAGGACAAGGGGTAATGGGTGGAAGCTGAGGCACAGGAAGTTTCACATAAACATAAGGAGAAATTTTTTCACTGTGAGGGTGACAGAACTGGCCCAGGCTGCCCAGGGGGACTGTGGAGTCTCCCTCTCTGGAGATATTCAAAACCCACCTGGACACGTTCCTGTGTGATCTGGTCCACGTGATCCTGCACTGACAGGGGGGTTGGACTGGATGATCTTTTGAGGTCCCTTCCAGCCCTTGACATTCTGTGATTCTATGTATGGCTTGGTTTTCTTCACCTTTTTTTCACCTTGTATAGGAAAATAAGTTGTTTATAGTTAGTTTGTTAAAATACAGTTGCACGCATTTCTCACAAGCAGTCACGTCCTTCTATTTGCACAAGTAGTAATATGAAGTCCCTGAGACAACTGAATGTGAGATTAGTGAATCTTGGATTTGGAGAAAGATTAGCAGTCCGTGGGATAGAAGGGACAGAGTTTTCTATAAGCATTTCCTTCTTTATCCTTGCACATTGCACAGGGATCATAATTTTAGGGGTACTGCACGGAGAATTATTCTTTTTCCATCACTTAATCTGTATCATTCAGGGATTTTGCCTACCTCTTACAGAGATTCTCATTTTTACTGGAGATCAAATAAAATCCTACATTGTGAGTTGTGCAGTTGATTATTTTATTTCTTATAAATTGCCACAGGGACAGATTTGCTGAGAAACAGCATTGTATGCCCTTTGTTGTGAAAGGAGACTTTCACACAGATTTGGTGCATCAGGGTGCGTTCTAAAGTGCAGTAATGTATGATTTACTGTCAGAGTGCTATAGGAACTAACATCTTATTTTACGATTCCTTGATTTTATTTTTTTTTCTCTTATTATTAGATATCTGCTACAGAATGAATAAATCTTCTGAAATCTTGCTTTGTGGGTACAGTTCAAATCCAAAGTAAGTGAACGGAACAGTTTTAGTACTTTGTTTTTTCCTCCAGATGTACTGTGAGTTTATTTTTTGGCCTAAAGGAATGGTGATGATTTTTCAGGAAGGTGAAATGTGTGTGTGTGTGTGTGTGGCTATTAAATTAAAACCAAGGTATTTCACATCAGAAGAATGAACTGAAGTACCAGGATGCAAGCAATTTTATATGCTCTTTGTTGCTCACCACTGGTAATATAATGATAATGTAGAGTGATATAAAAGAGGAGGGGAACAGATCAGTAATGAGTTGTGAGATGGTAATAAACTCTCCTTTCCTTATCTTGATGAATTATTTAAAAGTAAACCTAAACCCATTTCCATTTTCCCCCTCTCTATGTATCTGTTTGCATGCATCCTACATCAGTGGAGAGTTTCTGTCTAGTCAAAAACTCAGGAGAACTAGAGTTTCTGTCTAGTCTCTTTGACTAGACAAATGACTTCCTAGGATTGTTTGATATAAATCAAACTTCTGGCACAATTATATTGGGGAATAATGAAATGAACTTTCAGATAACCTAAAGAAACCTATACTTGATCGAGATGCTGGATGCTTTCAGGTACATTCTAATACTGCAAGTAAGTTTAACATTTCTTTTGTGGTTAGAAACGAATGCCCAGAAAACTATAGCTGCAGGAAGATTGGGAGGAATCCTGACTTTGGTTATACAAGTTTTGATAATTTTGGCTGGGCCTTCCTTTCTTTATTCCGTCTGATGACACAGGATAACTGGGAGCGTCTCTACAGACAAGTAGGTACTTTTATTACCTGCTAGAATGACTTTAGACCTGCAGTTTAGACCTTTACACCCACTAAGAAAATCTGCATCTATTTTAACATTACTGTTACCAATTTTCTTTTAAAATCAATGTAAATATTAAGTAGCCTCAAGTGACTAAGTGGTAACACCTTCTGCAACTGACATTGGATGGGAGCAATCCTGCTGTTAATGCTGACAGCTTTGTTGGAGAATACACTCGGGTCAGTGATTAATAGTTAAATGTTAATATATAGCTACCAAAGGATTGGGCAATACAGTAAGTATGTCCAACTAATGAGCTCATTGCTGCTGCAGGGGATATGAGGACTTGTTACATACTCATGTTTCTCTTGCTTTGAAGTCCTGACTGCTCACCAAACCTTTTGCCTCAATATACACACTTTCAGATAATTTTTGATAACTGGTACTAAAAAGAGTTAAGAGCATTTATGTTTTGATTCAGAGAATTAAATGTAACTTTTGACAAATAGATACAAAAATTGCATGCAGAGAACTCTTGGGATGCCTTACATCTATGCAGTGACTTTTCTAGAAGGGAATTTTCCTCTGCCTTGTTCTGTAACTTTCATATGGTCCACTTTTTTTCCAGCAAACTTTATCAACTGAGATTTTAAAAAAATGGATGCATCTTCTTTTTGCCATTTAGAGGTCACGTGGGTTTTAGTTTTTAATGCCTCAGAGCTCAATTTTGAGCCATCTTCTCTGCTGCCATTAAAAAAAAAAAAGGGCAATCGGTCTAAATATTGCTTCTGATTCTTTAATTATAGCATCTTTCATGATTGTTTAGATACTCCCAGCTTTCATCCTTATTACTGAGTTTTATTATTTTCTTCTGTAGTCTCTTAACAGCTGAAGTTGTCTTCTCATAACTTAAACTGATTATCATTTGCCCAATGTGCTGGAAGATACTTCATGTAATTTTAAGAATGGATTGTGTTCATTCTTCTCTGCACTACATGGCACCATTATGAATGTTGTATGATCTGTAACGTAAAGAGAAAATATTGTGTGATCACAGAGAAGTTTTAAAGAACTGAAATTTATTTACTTGAAGGCCAGGGGAACTCCTGACTGAATCTATTTCTAGACCTTCTATGTAACATAGACCAGAGGTAGATCCTACTGTTATTTAATGAAAACAGTGCAGTTTATTGACCTTTTATATTGTACAGGAAAATAAGTTGTTTAAAGTTAGTTTGAAAACCTATTGTAAATGTCAGTTTGTTAAGAATTTATTACAACCTTTACCTTCTACTCACAGACTATCCGTACATCTGGGAAGTCCTACATCTTGTTTTTTATGGCGGTCATTTTTTTATGTGCATTTTATCTCTTCAATCTGATCTTGGCTGTAGTAACTATGGCATATGAAGAGCAAAGTAAAGCTACTCTTGCCGAAACACAGGCAAAGGAAAAATTACTTAAGGATGCCCAGCAAATTCTAGAGAAAGAACAGGTTTGTAAATTATTATATGTAATGTGTGGTTCCTTTTGTTTTCTTCTGTTTGTGAATTAAGGAAATAAGGTCTTTAATTAAATCTGATTTTTACAATACTTTCTCACCCTTCATTTCTCTTTCATGCTTTTCTTCCTTCTGTTTTCCTTTCAATGGGATTAGTAGTTAAGAAAGCTTTAACATTTTAGGATTCAGATTGAGCCCTTAGTCTTCTGTTGTCTTTGGGCTCAAGGTCCTTTGCAAAGCAAGAAAAGGAGAATAAAATGATACACCATAATATTCTGCAATTCAGATACAAAATACCGTATCTAAAGTGGCAAGGACAAATTTTAATTACAGTAGCTGATAAGTAACCCCGCTTTATCTTTCAATGTTGTGTGTAGCATTTTTGTACTCCAATCTTTTTATAGTAGTTGAATATTTGAGGAGTAGGAATTGTTAGTGCAAAGCATTCAGATAGCATAATAATTAAATCGTGCATGATCCTAGTCCATGAATTGACATTTACCTTGAATGAATAGACATTTTGCTGTTTCTTTTACAGATGTTGATTGTGGAAGAAGGTAATAAGGCCTCACATGTCAGATCTGAAATGTCAGTTGCTGACTTGGAAAATTCAGATGGAAAAGAGGTGAAGAAAGAAAAACCTATTTCAAGACAAAGCTTAGTTTTAGGTGATCATGGCAAAGAGGAGAATATATTTCATACACAGCCTGGTCACTGCCACAAGAAACTTGTAAGTACTCAAAATAGAAGATATTTTCAATAGTCATGTATGTGATAAGGTGATTTGGTGAGCAGAACAGTTTCCTTTATTTGAATTTATATATATATATTAATTTTAATTCTTGCATGCATTAGATTAACTTGCTTTTGAAAACAATCTAAAATGTAGATTTGGGGACCAGAGGGAGACAGTACTATATGGACTGGAAAGTTCAAAGTGTGTGTCAGTAGCATGACACATTATAGCCTTCCACACTTGCGGCAGAATCTGTTGGCATCTCTGTTGTGCTGCAAAAACAAACATGTAGAATCCTGTAAGTTTTAGAATTTACCTAATGACCTAACTATTTCTTTTTTTTTATTTCTTTTTTTTTTTTGTGTGTGTGTGTGTGTACACATGGCTAATTCTCTGGCCTAAATATTTTGGGTTGGATTTATTTCACTGTGAAAGCTTCTAATGTTAGGGATGTGATTAACTTGTCTAACCATAAGCTTCTAGTGCCATATTAGTTGTTAGACAGGTTGAATATCCTGGCTGTCTTTGGCATCTGTGACACATCTTCCAGCACTATGTGGATATCTCAAATACATTATGGCATCTCAAGTGTTGCTAAATTCCTAGATTTAGTCAATTGAATTGTGCTTCAGGTTTTAATTTACAGGTATTTACATGTGATTTAGGTTCTAAAATCCCAGAGTTGAATGTAGATTTAAGTTTTTGGGTCACAAATTAATACCTAGTGATGTTAGAGATTTTCCAGATTGTTTTTGCTTGGCCTCCACCTGATCTACAGAAGAGTACAGGAATGATGTCTGCTTAGTCTGAGACTCTGAATGATTCAGATACCAAATGTCTCAACAGACCATCTCAAATGGCTTCAGATGATTATGTTTAAGTGAATCAAATTTATTAAAAAAAAAAAAGCATCAATTATAATGGGATTTTAGATGTTATGTGCATGTAGACAAGTTAAATGCAGATGTCTGAATATTAGGTTGAATCCCACACGTACTATTTCACATCTTGATTACAGTAGTGACTTCTGGCTCCTCTGCTCATCAATTCTTTTTAAATCTATCAAGAAACTGCTGTTAAGACTTGTAATTCTTACTTTGCTTAATCTTGGGATTTTTCACAGCACTTTGGCACTGCTAAAATACCATGGACAGTCTTTACTATCATGTTACCAAGATCCAGCATTCATGCCCACTATAGATTTGTTACCTTTTCAATGCTTAAGTCCGTTTGTGTATCTTCATTTGCCATGACCAGTGTATGTGTGGCTGCACGTGGGGTATTGTGTTGAGTTTTGAGCTCTCCAGTAGAAGGATTACATCAAAGACATCAAACAAAGCCAGTGGATGCCACCAAGAGGATTAAGGGGCTATAGCATGTGATGTGTGAGAAGTGGAGAGGTTGGGTTTGTTCAGACTGAAAGAGAAAAAGGAAAGGGAAGAAACTGATTATTGCTGTGTACTGATATCTAATGGGAGTGTGTGAAGAGGAAGGATCCAAGATTTTCTTAAGGGTGCACAATAAAAAGTCAAGGGCAACTAGTTGCAACAGAATTAATTCTGATTGGTTATTAAGGGGAAAAAAATAATCACTGTGACACAGGATAAACATTAGAACAGGTCATGCAAATAAATTCTGGGATGTTTGCTTTTGGAGATGCTCAGAACATAGCTGGAAAAGGGCCTACAGTTGAAGTTTCACCCTTCTTTGAGTGGTGGAGTGGGAGGACTTCATAGAAGGCCTTCCAACTTTAATCTTTCTCTATCTCTGTGTAGACATCTGCATTTAGATACCTATATTTAGATATTGTAATCATGAGCTGAATCTTTCAAAATAATTCTCAGGCAATTATCTATATTACTGAGTTATTTTCAACAATATCTAAAAAAATAAAGGTTTTTATGCCCTTACTGGTTCAACAAGAGCCATTCTCCAGCACAGGCTTGTGACTTAGACCAAACTGGGTCCACTGGAAAAACAGATAGTGCAAGTTTGGACACAAACAGGTAGATGTTTGTGTCCAAATAATAGCTTGACTGAAGGCTGTGGTTCCCAGCCATACCTTTGATAATGCAGTCTAGAATTTCAAACCAAGTTTCATTCACCCTCTCAGACGTGTTTCTTCCTTCCACTATTTTGGTGATCATTTACCATGACTGAGCAGATTCTTTAGATGTGGAAAGCTGGAAATCATCACCAAAACTTCCACTGCTCATTTTTCATATTCTTCCTCACCCTTCTGTCTCCCAAGATATTTTCTTTGACCCTCAATGATAGTTGGTTCCATCTCATGACACATTGTCGCTTGCTAGTGGGAGAACATCAGAATTATTCCCACCCATCTCACAGAAAACGGAAACTTTCCAGTAGCAGAGCTAAAGGAGTAATGACCCAACTTCCTTCCTTTAGAAATGTGTCCTTGTAGCAGAGTTTTTATCAGACATGTCATCCTAGCTAAAATGGATTAGGTTTTCATTCTAGCATTCAGCAATGTAAGAATTTCTTCCAAATTCCACGATGCTAGCTATATTAAATTATGTGTGTGAGCTGAAGGAGTCAAAATCATCCACTTGGCAGCAGCTGCCATCTGTCATCTCTGTTAGTATAGTATTTGCTTCTTCAAGAGTGTCATTAACACTTCCCCTGCTGGGTTAAGAATATGATGCCATTTTATGACCTAATTTGGTTCTGCATCACTCCATCACAGTCCATGGTACTGTATTATTATACCTATTGAGGAAAAAAAAAAAAAGTCTTTCCATAGCAAGTGTCACATCATCTATAAGTATAAAAATCATCTCTTATGGCTGATTCTCACTATTTAATTCTTTTTGTCTAAGTCTGTAAGTGTGTTGCAGGAGATGACTGAGCCACGAGATAAATTTGGTTTATCTCTTAGACCTTCTCCAAGGCTGCAAAATCTGCACAGATTGAATCCCAAATACAGTCTGTGTTTTTACATTTCAGAAATAGCATTTTCAAACCCTTCCCAAGGTCCCTTTCACACTCTACGTGGAGAGAATGGCAAAGTTATTAATATCTCTGTATAGGAACTTTTGGAAACAGATAATAGATGGCATTAGAACCTAGTATGAGAAATGTTAAGTGGAGCCCACTTTTCAGGAGTGTATTCTGCAGAGTTTAAACTACATTGCTGTGCTTGCTAACAGATGTCTCTATACTAGCTGCATGAGAGATTCCTGTACCCAGCTTCAGGTGACTGTGTGAGATCCTGGTTGTAGTCTTGTTCTGTTTTACACATAATTCCAGATGATCATTTGACAGCAGATAAAGCTATTTAGTAATCATGAGGATTCTTCAAGATGCATAGTACAGCTGTGTAATCACATCCTCTCCCTCCCCTACATCACAGTTCCCATTTTGACCTACAAATGTTTGTATTCCATATTATAAAAAAAAAAAAAAGAAGAGGTCCAGAGCATGAGCCAAGCAGTGTGAGCCGCTTTGTTACAGAGTTCTACCATTAAATCCCAGTTTGTCAGAGGACTTCTCATTACCAGTAATTTATTTCACTAAAGACAGATGAGCAGCAGTAGCTCATTCAGTGTTGATGAACGCTCTTAACCTTTGTTAAAACACTAACTCTGAATGATTCTGAACAGACGTGAATTTCAACAAGAAGACTGAGAGCACTGGTCAGGCTGACACACAAATTTTTCTATGTTTCTCTCCTCTGAGACATCAAACATTATAGAATGGAATGAAAGGAGAAGTTGCACTGGTAACTGGGATGTGAATTGAATCATTTGAGTCTTTTAGATTCTGGAAAAAATACAAATAATAAAAAGAACATTTTATCACTGTATTATAAATTCATTTTATATGTCTCTTCTATGACTATTCTAGCAGCCAAGTTTTGCTTACATTTTCAAGTCATGAAAGTACTAAAGAGACAAAAAGAAGTAATTATTATTAAACCCCTGAGGCCAAGGATATCAGTTTCCTTCCCTGAATAAGAGTTTTATAGAATATGTTCATAAAAATCATATTGTAAACGTTTGAAGTAATGATATTTCATATCTTTACTTATATACCCTCCTCACAAAAAGAAAATAAACCAAATCAAGTTGAACTGAAGGGGAATACTGAAAGGGAAACTGTGCATTATGATGTGGTCAGTCAGTAACATCTCATCAGCTGATAGGTCTAATTATGTGCTCTCTGATACAGGAAACTTCGTTCTTTCTGGTTTTCTCTACCTCAGGGTCTCACCTATTCTTTGCAGCCCATGTTTTACAGTTGCCTACTTAAGTCTTTAAAAAGTGTGTGTGTGGGTATTATTAATGTGTCACAAACAGAATCTTTGATAATAATTTATTGTGTCACATAAGATACAGGTATTGGCCTCCCTGTTCTTCAGGAACATCAGGAACACTGAGTTTAGCATTAACTTTTTTTTTTTTTAAACTTTCATTAACTTTTAATGAAAATCAGGAGTCATCCCAGTCCTAGTTTTAGGCAGTTCAGTATTAGTATAGAACTTCACTGGCTTAATAGGCTGGAAAAACTGATAATTTTGATACACTAAATAACTCTTCTTAATGATTATGTACTATTTATTATTAATAACAATTCATTGATTCAAATAAATTCAGTGTTCTTTTTGTAGGTACTTTTTATCAGTCACTATAAAGATGAAATTGTTTTCTTCCTTTGCTCCCCTGTTAATGATTCGATACTTTTTATATAATGGCATTGTTATTGTTGTTAAATATTTTCAGAAGGAAACAACTTGTTAAAAAATATTGCTAGTTTTGATAAAAAGTCCTTTGCCTGATCATGCAACATGATATCGTTGTATTGTTTTGGTTTTCATTCTTTCAGCAAGGTAAGACTTCTTCAAAATATGTGTTTAAAAAAGCATATTTATCTTACACTGGACATAACTTCTATATTTTCATTTATTCATGTTCTCTTGTTGTGTTATCTTCTGTTGTCTTTCTAACCAAAGAGGCAGATACTGCTGTCCTATGATGTGTCAGTGGATTCCATTAGTGATCCTTTTCGAAGGCAGAGGTTAATGAGTGCAGCCACTGTTATTACAGATAATTTACGTAAGTCATTCTTTAGTGTTTTTCCTATAGTGATTGTCTAACTTGACCAAAGAGATCAAAATGTCACAGTCAGCATTATTGTAATAGTCACAAGGGGAAATTATGCTGCAATCAAATGTAGATTTCAGTAAAATAAATATTCTTATATCTCATGTAACTGTAACTTGCAATTACCAGGGTAAATCATGCCTGACCAACTTGATTACCCTGTACAATAAAATGACTGAGGTTTGTGGATGAGGGGGGAGCAGTTTTTTCATTTGTTTTGACTTTAGAAAGGCTTTCAGCATTATCTCCCACAATATTTTTTCATCCAGGTTGGGGTGTTAGGGTCTGCATGAGTGGATAAGCAGCTAGACACAAAAAATAGAATGGTTGGGTACTTGGAGTTTGAATGTCTGCTGAAGAGGTTGTATCCTACCTGGAGGCAGGTAACAAGTGGAATACCACAGGGGTGCATCCTAGGACATGTCTTTTTCTAAGTGACCTGGAGGAGGCAATCAAGGACTTGCTCATGAATTTTGCAGATGACATTAAACTGGGGATGAACCACTTGATACAATGGAGATGAGGGCTGCCATCTAGAGGGACTTTAGGCAGGCTGGAGGAATGGGCCAACAGGTACCTTACAAAAATTCCACCAGAAAAAAATGTAAAGTTCTGCATATCTGCAAGAACCTTTTGCAACAGTACAGGCTGGGAGCTGGCTGGCTGGGAAGCAGCTCTGCAGGAAAGACCCTATGGATCATTGTGGGCAGTGAGCTGAGCATGTGCCAGCAGCATGCCCTTGCAACAGCAATGTGTAACAGGATTCTGGACTTTATTAAAAGGAGCATATCCAGGGAAAAATATTATTACCCTTTATTAAGCACTTGCTAGACCACATACTATGCCTAGTCGTTGTGTCCATCCCTCCCCCC
>JANIJG010013485.1:89741-101205 GCA_024611175.1 Megaceryle torquata | reverse complement strand
CCTCCCCCCTCCCCCCAACTCCCACAGTACAAGAAATACATTGAGTTCAGTAGAGGGACACCAGGTGAGGGTCTAGAACCTGGTGTTGCTGAGTGGTTCAGCCTGGACAGAAGCTGTTGAGGTGAAGACTGTATCAGCCTTCCAGTGTGTAGGAAGAGATTATCAAGAAGGTGGAGGTGGGTTTTTTACAGTGGTGCACAGTGGGAAGATATGACAAGAAACATAAAATGAAAGACAAGAGCTCCAATCTGTGTGTAAGGAGAAACTTGCACTATGAGGACAGTCAAACAGATGAACAGGTTATGCAATTTCTGACCTCACAGCTGACCCTGCTTTGAGAAGGGGGTTGCACTAGAGATATCCTGAGTCCCTTATAACTTGACTTATAACCCCATCATCAACTATTGACACCAAGATATGGGGAACACCCTTCTTCCTTTTGTCCTCCTGGACTTTTTTTCAACCCATGCTGTTTCATCCCATCAGTTTCCCAGAGACAGTTATTTCTACTTAATGCAGATCCCTTATCATCGTTCAATATAATAAACATATGAAGAGGTGGGTAATACCACCTGCTTCTGTAATTATGAAATTTGTTGATAATGACCTTTAAATAGCCTGTGATTATTTTGTATAGCATGAGACAATTTTTTTCAATGATGCATTCTGCTCACATGAGATCTATTTTTCTTTTTAATCTGCCTGATTTGTCTGTTTCTTTGTATTAGGACATTCCACATGTCACTTTCCCTCTCTGTCTTTCAGAACTGCAAGAGTCAAAACTGAAATGCCCTTTGTTATGGAAACGTCTTGCACAAAAGTATCTAATTTGGAATTGTCCATTCTGGAGAGTAGTCAAAGAGAAGGTGAAAGTGGTAATTTTGGATCCGTTTGTTGACCTCTTAATCATGGTTTGCATTATCGTGAATACCTTATTCATGGCTCTGGAGCACCCTGGCCTGAATAGAGATTATCAAAACATGCTTTGTATAAGTGACAAGGTAAGTTAAGTCTATGTTAAAATGAATATGAAGTTATAACCTCATTTTTATGCTGGAACAGTCCCATAAGGAGACACTTTCAGTGACTTTTTGCTGAATTTCTTTTTTCTCTTTCCAGGTCTTCACCCTGATTTATGCAGCAGAAATGATCTTGAAAATCATTGCTCTAGATCCTTACAACTATTTTCAGCAAAAATGGAATATTTTTGACAGCATAGTTGTTATGGTTGGCCTAATAAGCTTTAAAGCAAATCTGTCATCTTTCAGGCTGGTAATTATTTCTTTTTTGAAAGTATGTGTGTTGTATAGATTTGTAAAAGATTACATTGAAATACCCTCAAATTATTTTACTGTTAAATCAGTACTTTTTGTTAGTAAATAGTAAGCCAACATGAATGTTTAATTAGAATGAATAGTAAATGAATATTAAAGAATACAGTCAATATGTTTGTTATACTGTGTGTATATTGGATACTACAAATCCTCTGGGACAGTGCACCCCCTTGGAGATTTGACCTAGCAGAGAGTTCACTGCTTCTCTGTCAGGTCCATACACTGGCACTGCTCAACTACATTTCAGATTTTTCAAGTAGGAAAAGATATCTGAGCATTTTTCATGAGCTTAAGGATAGCAGAGGTTCCTTCACAGCTTTTCCTTTTGAACTGAGATTTGTAAAATAACATCGCTTTCCTCAAGGCTTAGAGTTGGCCTTGAAGAGAACTCAAGGCTTTCCTCTGTCTTTAGGAAAAGGAGGAGTAGCTCTGAGATGTACAATGTTACTTTTTTTTTTTTTTTTTATTTTGGCTTGTGGCCTTACTGTGTATTTAGAGTCCTACACTTACTAATTACTTCTAACATTCTTTGTAGCTTTTCGGAGTCATTGTACTTAGAAATTCATCTGAATTCTGTTTCTCATTGTGTATCATAACTGAGAGATTTTAACATCCCTGAATGCTAATAATTTGACTAAAAATGTCCTTTTTACTCCCGAGGGTGCATAAAATAGATCCCATATGGCTTTTCAGATCCTATTTAAAGTCTGTTGGGTGAGAGGTGGAAAAAATTCTGGTTTCAATTTTTGCCTGGTGACATTTGTTTTAGTCCAAAAAGCAGTCATTTCATAAGCCTCATCCAAGTGCCTATAAGTCATTTGATTATTAGTAGTATTATTGTTATTGCTGTTAATACCAGTAGACTTTCATGTGCTCGTATGTAACATAGCACAAAAAATTTGAAAGCAGTTCTCTGTCCTCAATAACATTAACCATCTGAGATTAAGCTCAGCGCTTTTGGATTGGAGCAATTAAAAACCTTTCTTGGGGAGAAAAATTATGATGATGTTACTGAAGTAATGACAGCGTGATAAATTCAGGGTCTGGTTTTCATGTGTGCTGTGCTATTTATGCAGTGTTCACCACTCACCTTGTTCTCTTGTGTTTTGCTTACAGCTTAGGATCTTCAAATTGGCGAAGTCCTGGCCAGCCTTAAATACTCTTATGAAAATAATTCTAAACTCAGTTGGTGCTCTGGGTAACCTCACTCTGGTTTTGATTATCACAGTATTTATTTTTGCTGTAGTAGGAAAGCAGGTTTTGGGCACTTATTATTCTGACAATTACCTAAAAATAAGCACCAGTTGCAATTTACGCTGGCATATGAAGGATTTTTATCATTCATTCCTGATCATATTCCGAATATTGTGTGGAGAATGGATTGAAACCATGTGGGAATGTATGGAAGTGGCTGGAAAAGGGCTATGTCTTCCCATTTTCTTGCTAGTCCTGGTGATAGGAAACCTGGTGGTGAGTTTCAAGGTGTTTTTCAGTCCCTACTGAATGCATTGAGTTACATTGGCATCTTTTTTTTCCAAGGCAAACCTTACCACTTGAAGATTATTCACACTATTCTCTTTTCTGGATGTTAATAAATATATGTTTTTCTTCTGTCTTTTTTTTTTTTTTTTCTTTTCCCTCTGTCTTTCTCACACAACAGGTAGCTAAGCAAAATACACAAAATTATTCCTTCTACCTGGAGTATAGAAGAGCAATGCTTTTGACAATTTGCTTTCTGATGACTTCATTTTTGTGTTGCTTGGTTCAAATACCCAAACTGTTCAGTGCTTTTAATGCTTACCAACTTGTCCTTCTATTATCACAAGTTTATAGTGTCCCGGATTTTCTGTTTTGAGTGACATATGCTACATCTAATGTGTATATATACTGGAAGATGAAATCTTTTTCATCTCCTTGGTTTGGTAATACTAGATCCTCTTTGATTGCTGTTATTAAAATTTATCTTTGCCCACTGTTTTTCAACATATCTACCCCCTCGTACATCATGAACATCAGAGCATGTGAAAATGTATTTGATATAGACCCAAACCCTCTCTTTCTTCTGTTTTTCTCCTGCCATTCCTTCCAGGAAGAGCCATATCATACTATATTAATATTCTAGTGCGACTAAATAATTTCATCGCAGTGATTGATAAAAGCAAGATTGAGATATTTTTCATCTAAGGAAGGTTTTCTGAAATGTCTTTTCTGTTAGCAGTAGTGTCTCCAATTTACTTTATTTTAAGGTGCTCAACCTATTCATTGCCTTGCTGCTGAGTTCCTTCAGTATTGACTCGTCAATGGGACAAGAGGAACCCGGACAAATGACTAAATGTCAGATTGCCATTGCACGAATTCACAAGGGCCTGCAGTCTGTGAAAGACAGAATTTTGAATCGTTGTGGCAAAATAAGGAAAAGAAACCACAAAACAACAGCCAAAAATAAGACTTTGGTGAAAATATCTGCCAAAGACGTAGAGGAAAATAACTATGCCATGACAGATGTCAGAAAGGCTATAGACAACAATTGCTTTGACACTGAATATCACAATACTGAAAAGAGTTCCTCAGTAACAAAGAAATATGAAGAATTTTTAACCAGTCGTAGTACCTCTGTTGCCATTGTATTAGAGACTTACGCTGATGATGGTGATGATAAGCACAGTGCATGCACAGATACAGAATACAGAAAAGAGGTAAGGAACATTAATACTTGAAAAATGACTGTAGCTTAAATCTGTAAATATAAAGATTCAACAGTAAATGTTACCCCTTCTGTCATTTCTGCCATTTTACTTTGTTCTTCTAGTAGCTTAAAAATACAAGAGCTGCCAAACAGTTATTCAATAAGAGATCTTGAATATCCACTTTTTGATTATTCTTCTCATTGATATCCATAATTCTACTTTTGTCTGTTTTGTTTACATTTATTGCTGTCAATTGCTAAGTGAAGCTCGATCAAGGCAGATGGATTTTTTTTCTGTCTTTTTTGCCTTACAGATGGCATCTCGAATTTTTGGAAGGCAGGCCTCTTATGTTGCTTTTGTTTCTTCTCAGTTGCAAGTAATCCAAAGAGAATGCAGGAAAGATAGGGAGGGACTTTTTACAAGGGCTTGTGGCCATAGGACAAGGGGTAATGGCTTTAAACTGAAAGTTTTAAGTTAGATATTAGAAAGAAATCCTTTACTGTGAGTCTGGTGAGACACTGGAACAGGTTGCCCAGAGAAGTTCTGGATGTCCTCTCCCTGGAAGTGTTCCAGGCCAGGTTGGATGGAGCTTTGAGCAACCTGGTTTAGTCAAAGGTGTCCCCGCACATGGCAAGGAGGTTGGAACTAGATGATTCTTAAGGTCCCTTCCCCCCAAAACCATTCTATGATTCCCTGCAATCTTTTGTCAGAAGGTGAACAAAAAAACCCAAAACTTAACCCTTCTCACACCTATACTAAAGGAAATACCAGTAGAATGTGGTTTATACAACAGAAAGCCTTTTACAGAAAGTAGCCTATGATTTTCATTGAAGTCTTTTTATTCTTTTCTGCTTATTTCTCCAACTACCACATTCAAGTAGGAATGACATTTTCTAAAATGCTACCATGGTGCTTTTTTTTCTCTTCATAGGTAAAAGTGATGTTGTAAACCTGTGGCAATATGGGGTTTTAAATCTATCTGAACAGGTATTTGGGCTCAAAGGGCAGGTGCCTTGCGTTATGCTGTGGCAGAAATGTCAAAAGCAGGTGCTAGTTTTGGGTGAATTATTATATGGTCAGTGTCTAAGTGCACTGTTAGGATCCATTTGCTATGGTTTTGGTCATAAGAGGAAGCATAGCCCGTGGAATATCTTTGGACAAGTTCACAAAGATGCAGAAATTGCTGATCACTCTACTATTTGTAATATGTTGTCCATAAGCATTTGATGACAAAAATTCCTTCCTTGCTGCAGTGGAATCTGGTAGTGTTTGGAATTTGTAGCGTCAAAAGAACTGAGAGCTGATTGGGATCACACAGCTCTTCTGCCTTTAACTAGAAACATGAGACAGGGGGAGTCCATCTGCAAAGGTTACTACTAAGTGAGTTCATCAGAACTTAGTGAATTGGATATAGGAATCCATCAGGGGGCTAAATGTAGATCTTGAGGAGTGATCCATTTCCACGGTCTAACCACAGGACCAGAGTATTTGAAATTGAGAAAGAAACCATTCTTTCACATGTCTTTTAGGGATATCACTTAATTATCTGTAAAAAGACAAGCTTTCTAAATTTTATGGATACTTTAGATTCTGTTAAAGAATTTTGAAGAATTACTTCCAGGAAGAAAAACGTAGAAAATCAGTTGTTTGGTGTTATTTCCTGCAGGGAGACAGATTAAGACATAGAGAGCAGTGCCGGAGTTCAAGCACCTTCAGTCAGATTTCTGGGACTTCTGAAACTATAAGTTGTTTTTCAGAAGCACACCAAAAAGAAGAGCAAAACCAGGTAATTATAACTTTTATCATCTTGTGAAATATATTAGAGATTAAAATTGTCATGACAGTTCTCTCATTCAGCAATGACAGGACAAGATGGGTGTTTCTAGAGAGTAGTAAGTATAATTCCTGTGAAGATGGTACATGTCCCTATAAGTAATAATAGTTTAAAACACGGAGGTTTGTTTCATAAACAGCCTTGGATAGTTCTGTAAGTAAGTATATAATTTTGTACCAAATGAGTAAACAGAAATTAATCATGAAACACACTTTCTTTAAATATAGCTGATATATACTTTTAATTTTTATAAAATAATTCTGTTTGTTGCCATCTTTGGATGCAAAAATTTGTTCTCTAAAAATGGTTCCCAAAACAATCATACTTTTTCTGGTCTGTGTATGCAGTTTATTCTGATATGGTACAGTTCCTCATCAAAAAAGGTGAAGAATCATGGCTTACCTCCAATGAACCAGAAAATGAAATGGAAGTTCAGCAACATTCAGGTTTACTGCCTCCACAAATAAAACTATTTTAGCATTTTCTGGGTTTAGATAAAGTTGCCAGAAGTATTTTTTTTTTACATTATGTAATGATATTTATATTAAAATGTTAATATCACAAATGTTATAATGACCATGAATTTAAATAATTGTATTTTTGTCCGTGTCAAAGTTTCCCTAGGACCTTAAATTAGTGTAGAGCATCATGGTTGTCAACAGAGGCAGTTCTTCCTTCTTCTGGCTTCTCATTCTTCTCTCTATCATGCCTCTCCTTTCCATGTCATACAGGGCACTTACACTGTATGGCTTATAGATTGCTTTATTCCTTTTTCTTTATACTTCTTTACCTTACTGTCTTTAGTTTTATAGGTATGCTACCTACCCATAACTACAATTCTTTGAGATGTGTAGATCATATGTATGTTTCTCTCCTGCTAAGGTTTCCCATCTTCAAGCCTTTGGAGTTGTGGTTTGTATCTCTGAAAATAAAAGGAGAATTGGATTGGCATGAAGAAATCAGAGTTTTCTCTAAAGCTGTAGCACAATCTAATCTCTTCTAAACGTTTTCCTTCCTTGAAGTCCAGTGTAGACAATGAGAAGAAACCAATTATTAAACTAAACTCATGAAAACAAAGGGATTAGCCTTTTCTGTCCTATTAATTGTAATTTTATTTTGGTAGTTCAGCAATATGAAGATAATTTAAACACTGCAGTTGGTTGGGTTGTGGGTTTTGTTGTTGTTTCATTTTGGTTTTGAGAGGGTGATAAGTGCCAGTTATTTTAAATCTTGCAACTTTTTTAATGAAAAGCAAATAATTTTTTCTTTGTCCTTCTCCTGTGCAGAGATGTGATGCTGGTAGCTATTCTGAAGCCAGCACTGTTGATCCCATTATTCTTGAGATGTTTTCAAAGCCTAAAAAAACACACCTACCTAAGGACTGTTTTGCAGAAGGTAAGAATCTTTTATGTATTAGAGTGACACCAAATGAACTATTATCTCTTTGGAACATTTCCAAATTGGCAGAAACTGACTGCTACAGTTGTTTATACACATGAAAACTTAAATAAAAGCACTTGTATCTAGCACAGAACTGGAGTAGAGTCGGCATGCCTGAACACAGGTAGTTAGTATCATGTAAGATGCCCAAGTGTAAGCAAGACAACAAACTCCATGAAGCTGTCAGAACTGTCACAGAAGCTGCAGGATATCTGAAGAGGCCTAAAATGGTTCTAAACTCCTGTGTTTAGGCAGCAAAATGTCATCTTTGGGGTGTGATTCAGTCATATCAAAGCTTCAGAATGTAGGTATCTGTACATGAGCAAGGGCACTCAGAGAACTTCTGAAAGGGCAGCTGGAGGCGTCTTAGGATGTATGTTGGTACCTGGTGTCTTAAAAGACACTTAACTGAATTTGTCTGAGCTCCCAATACAGTGGATAAATATTTGATCAATACAGCTAAGAGAATTCAGAGAACTGTACAGCTCATCCCAGTGTGGACACTTACCCTTTGGTTGCCTGAATAGCTCCATGGACTCCCTTGACTCTCATGGTCCAATGCCTTTACAGATTAATGAAGAAGTGTATTTCTGGTGCAAAACACTGACCAGAGAGTCTAGCTGTAACATCTCTGCAGTGCAATCAAGTGAAACAATCAGTAAAAATAATAAAACCATTGGTAACAATATCTCTTTTCAAAACAAAAAGAATCAAATAAAATAAGCAAGTTTTTAGATAGAAGTAATGGGGTTTTTGTTATGTTATTTGTTTATGAGTTGCTCTATTAAAAGATTATTTGGGCCTATAAATTTTATCTTTTCTTTAACTGTAGATCATTTCAGCCACCGCATCATCCCAGGTAAAATAGCACAGTCTTGGTATGGTCTGTAGAAACTCATTTTAAGTTGTCTTACACTTTTTAGATTCCACGTTTCCACATTACCCATGCAACCAACATGCTGTTCTTTCTCTTCTCAGGTTGTGTTGAATGTTCCCCATGTTGTGTAGTGGATATCACAAAGTTTCCAGGCAGAACTTGGTGGAGATTTAGAAAAACCTGTTACAGAATTGTGAAACATAGCTGGTTTGAAAACTTTATCATTTTTATGATAATACTGAGCAGCGCAGCACTGGTAAATTAATTTAATGTCTTGAATTTTGAATTGATGGTTTTCAGAAAAGCAAAAGAATTGTTATATTTCATTTATTTCTTCTACTCTCACATTCCTTTCCTCAGAGTGAGACAAGGGTATATTAAATGTATCCCTTAGAAATTATAAGGCTCTCTCTGACTTGGAGAAGATGTTTAAATAAATTGAATCATTGTCTTCTTTATAATTCTTCATGGAACATAGTTCTTCACATACTTTTGTGCTTTACTGGGTGGCTAAACCAGGATCTGAAATTACTTAGGGAAGCTTAAAAAAATTGAAGACTACTTCTGAATTTTTAAAGCAGACTAACTGCTCAGTAGAAATTTAGATTTAAAATCATCCAAACTTTAAGATGATCAGAATCTAAAAATGAAGATGGCTGTAAACCTACAATCCTGGGTGTAAAGTAGGTGACTTAAAGTTTCAATGCTACTCTAATTATATACATTTCTATAGAAGAGTAAGGGTAGTTTTGATTTGAAAACATATCCACTAAGTTTGCTGAAAGTAATTTGTTAAATAAAACATAATACAGTGCAGAAGGAACAAAATGAATGGTATATGGTATCTATATGGTAGCTGTCAGAATTTTCCAAATAATATCTGTTCTGTGTGTATCAAGCTTAGGTTGTCCACTGAACCAAACATTTGAAGTTCCTGCTTTAAAATTTCCATGGCAAAATCTCCATGGGAACTCCCTGGGATTCCCATGAGGGCTTCCCTGTAGTCATGTGGAACTAAACTGATCCAGGGAAGGAAACTGATTTATTATTTAACATACTGTAGGATCTGGCTAAGTTGAACACAAAGCTAGCTGGCATTCAGATACAAAATAACAAAAACAATGTTTTATTTTCATCAGAGATGTACTGTGGTGTTGAGAACTTTCAGATTTCTAAGGTACTCTTGCAAAAAGGGGTTTGTTCATTTTCTGTTTGTTTATAAAGTTGTTTGCTGAGATGGAATTTTGTGAACCAGCTAAACTGAAGGGATACCATACCATCAGGCACGTCCATGGCTTGAAAGTAAATGAAATGAGGTGGTTATCTTAGAAAGAATTCACAGAAAGGTATGTGGTGAGTGCTCAGCGCTCAGAGCAAAGGAAGAGTTAGTAGGTAGAAGTTTGAAAGAGCATTGCTGCTAATGAACAGGTGATTTGACTAGTAGATGGAAATCAAGGTACCCAAGGATAAACAGTGAAAAAGACAATGCTAATTATCAAACTTGCTCAGAAAAAAAAAAAAGTAGAAGATGGTAAATATTTTTATGCACATGAATGCTGAGAGTTCTCAATTACCCACAGTCAAATTATTAGTCCTGTGGACACAGTGACAACTCTGCTCTGTAGACATCTTTCCTAATTGTAGCACAACTGAATGATCACTGCTTTAAAGACCACTGAGCTCCAGAAGCAGGAGTACTGTTTTCTTACACTGTGGGGCAGGATTGCATAAGTTTTGCCAGACTGTTGGTAACTATATCTAACAAAAAAACATTGCACTGCATTTTTTTTTTTCAGTGGGAACACAGCAATGCTTCTACATGAGTTTATTACTTCAGTTCTCACTTGATCTAAACACCTCATTTTGCTCCTGCTCCCCTTATTGGTGGCCTTTTAAGACCGGCTTTAGCATGTCATAAATACAGGAGAGCAAATCAGGTCTGCTATGATATGTAAATAATGACCTTCTCCCAGAGCAATGGAGACACAGAGTAGAGGCATTTGAGTGTTTCTGCAAGAAACATTTAATGGTTTCACGTAACTGGTGATAACTTGTAGCCATTAAGACCTGGGGTATCTGAGCTAATCCTTGAAAAAAACATCATGGTGTCTTTGCTGTGATGCTTCCCTGAACCAAAGGTCTATGGACCATCTGGGTCAGTGTCCCATGTAACACAGCCTGCTATTTCCTCAGAGGGTGTTGACTGTTAATGAGTTTATTAAAAAATAACAGCAGAGTAAGCAATTTCAGTCAGGTAAGGAGTAATTAAGTGAAGGTCTGATGTAGATTGAAACTTAGTATGGATTGAAGTTTTGACACCCTCTGTCTAGTTCTTGACCTTTGTCACAGATTACAGCCATGTGACTTGAGGTAAATGAATAAATCTCTCTGTGCTTCATTGGTCTTATAAAAAATTTGAATGAGGATAAGAGAAAGGGAAGTTGTTTGGTGCCCTCATGTCCTCTAGATACACACTGAGCTCTTGAGAAAAGAGTGTGAAAGAGAAGAAGACAAGAGGAGGTTGATTAATTTATGTCTAGGAATCATAGGGTCTGGGAAAGGGTGCAGTAGAGGGTGACTTCTGATTTGTAAGAAAAAAAATGTGTAAATAATGACAGATATGGATTTGTAAGGGAGAAATAGTGGTGGTGAAAATGAATGGATAGATCATTAGAAATGTTGGCAGCAAAAGAGAAATGGAGATGGAGCTATAAGGTAAGGGAGAAATAGATGAAGAGAAGAATAAAGACATTGACAGAGGCTTGGTGAGGCAAGATGTTAAAAGGAATTGGGAATAGATTGGCAATATCAAAAACTTACATTAGCAAGGCAGCAAATATATTAAACACAAGTGAACAACGACATAAACTACAGGAAACAATAAAATGTTTTCCTATACCCTTACTGACGTCAAAGGAATGTCAAGGTTTAGGTGAAAAAATGTGAAACTCCAGGAATGTACAGTTCCAGATAAGGTGTTTGTCATATTTTTTCATACCTGTTTTACATCTCTGCAGGCTGACTAAATATGACTCTTTTGAAAGATCCAGGTCTGAAAGACAATAGTTAATGTGTTTAATTCAAGCTTTATTGTGAAGAATTTTAGACAAACACCTTCAAAATTATCCACTAACTTAGGAAGCCAAGAATTTTGATAGCTACAGTTGACATTCATCAGATATTTTTTGGAGAGGTGTTGAGCATAAACAACTAAGAGTATGTGATTTTTCAACCAACATGAAAATGAGATTGTACTTATTTTCCATTTTAAGTTTTTACTTCCAAGTATAAA
>JANIJG010013485.1:46180-74226 GCA_024611175.1 Megaceryle torquata | reverse complement strand
GCCTGGCAGAGCTGCTCATCTCTTCTGCCCCTCAGAACATGGACTGCCTTCAGTATGGACACCCTAGACCCTATCCCAGAGTGTCTGCTGATCAGTAACATCCATTCCAGCCATTTTGGAGTTGTCCTGAAGATACCTTGGAGAACCAAATAGATATATTGTAGCTACTGAGCTATTATTCAGCATCCATAATGATGTCCTGGCAGGTAGAATCACCATATTTTGGGCATGTCTCACTCAAGTAACCCTTCTCTGTGGCCTCCCGGCCTTATTCCTTTTTACTTTTTAACATTAGTTTAATGTACTGTCTTCTAAGTCTGTGTGGTGGAAGCCCATGCAACAACCACCTGTGCAAGCCAAAACTTATGTACATGTTAACTAACAGCGTAGATAATGGTGTAGAAAGTAGAACTATTTTACTTTCTGCCATCTTTCCTTTCTCCTTTCTTTTCATATCTGAAAAAATCAGGTGGCTTCTTCAGTTATTCCTAGGTTTGGGTAGATCTTTTCAGTTCTAGTAGGAAAATTCCTACTTCATCTTCAATAAGGGCAAGAAAAATACTCTTTTGCTTTAAGTGGGTGCATAATGTCCCAGTGTACCTCAAATTTTACAAATTCAGTCACAGCTTTCCAGTACCCTACTATCAAGTGGTAGTCATAAAATACTTAAGAATCAAATTGCACATCTGTAGCAAATCAATGCAACTAGAGTATTGTCCAGTTTTGGGTTCCTCAAAACGAGAGACATATTGGAGCAAGTCCAGTGGACAGCCATGAAGATGTTGGACATCTTGTACCAAGCCTGTGACAACCAAGGAAAACTGAAAGATTAGTTTGTTCAGTCTTAAGAATAAAAGATGAAAGTATGGATTTTACTTTTGACTTCAGCTACCAAGTGGTTGATTGTAGAGAAGTGGAAGCCTAACTCACATGTACGCAGTGATGCAGATAGGAATCAACAGGCACAAGTTCCAACAAAGGAAATGCTGATCAGACAGGAAAAAAAAAAATCCACACTGAGGGAAGATAAACTTTGAAACAAACTGCCAGGAGATTTTTATGGAATCTCTGTCCTTGAAGAAATTTACAACTTGACTGGACAAGACACTGACAAGCCTGATCTAGCTCCAAACTTGAATCTAACTTTGTGCATCTGCCTTGAGTTGGGTTAGTTGAACTTCAGAGATCCCTTACAATCTTAATTACTCTCTGATTCCACAACAACAGACACATTCTTCTGAGACTTCATTGTTATTGCTAAATGGGACAGACCCATATTGATCAACAACCATTTGAAATACCTGGGAATCTGAGTCTATACCAGTCAGTATTATTCTGGGTATGCACTTCCAGTCTGTCTGTATGATAGGGTGTCAATTTAGTGCAAATTAACAAGAGATTTCCTATCTGTCCACCCCAGGGAACCAAATGATGAGTCCTCTGTAACTTATACAACATCATGGCAGATTTCTTCAAGAATTTTTCAGTTCCCCATCCATTATAAATACTTGAATAAAGATATTGAGTGATTTCAGAGCTCAATGCAGTGGAACAAGTTTAGGCTCTTTACTCTGCCAATTCCAGAGAAAATATGTGAAGACATCAGCATAGTAAGTGGTTTTATTGATCTACAGAGACTTTTGAAAGAGTAATAGAGATGTTTTGGCCAACCCTCAGGAAAATATAACTGTTTGGGCAAATCCATTGCAGTTATCTGCTTCATGGTTGCAGGGAAGATTGGCTTACACAGGAGCATTCAAAGGTTAGTGAGTCATAGGTTAGACTTAAGACAACCATCACCCTACCTTGCTACTCAAACATTGGGTAGAATTTGTCCCCAAAGATAAACTAAAGTAGTCACTGGAAAGACCAACTCTTACGTAAATTTTCTTTTATATATTCATACAGTCCCTGAAATTGAGAGAGTAGAACTGTAGAACTAGAGATAGTATTTTAATAGTGGTCCTACTACACTACCAGTCTTACCCCTCTCTGAAGGATTTATCAGCAAAGATTTCATACCACTACTTCAGTTATCTGGTTCTGTTTGGATGGAGCGGGGTTTTTTATTATTATTTTAATTATTTTTTTTATAGCTATGGGTAGAGGAATAGCACAGACATAATGAGGCAAATAGTCATCCTTTTGTCCTTCACTTTACTTGAGTTTTGCTGTTGCTGCTAATGAAGCTTGTAACTGCTGCAGCCAGAAATCTGTCTGTGGGAGACAGATTCTTCAACACCTGTGTAGAGAAATTCATCAAAATACTTCCAGGTGCTGCATTCCTCCCACCCTCTCCCTGCTTCTGAACAGTGTCTGTCGAAAATTTCTTCCACTTTTCAATGAAATAACAGTAAGTTTTAGTCCAAATAACAGCAACAAGACCCCGCCACGGCACCTTTGGCGAATGGCACTCAGTTCCTCCCGACACATATGTAGTGCCCATCACTCATTTCTCAGGTTCTCTGACATCCCATCTGATATAAAACTTCTGCTTATGTCCATGATGTCCAGGCTATTTATCTTCAGCTTCCTCCTATAAATTGTTTTTTCTGCCAGCTCTGTAAAAGGCAAAATATCCATTGTCTGCGAGAACATCAAATATAATGGAGAACAGTTAATGTTTTCTACTTTGCCCTGAGCAGGGGGCTCATCCCTTAAGAATCAGCCAATAATCCATATGGCAAATATCCAAAAAATCCAGAGAGAGTATTAATGTACAAGCATGGATGAAGTCAGTGAAAGCTGCACTTTCTTATACACTTGGGAATCTACTAACAAAATACAAAGTCACAGGAAAAAAATAGGGTTTTCTTAATTCTCACACTCATATGATTAGTTGGTATTTATTTGAGAACACTATATTTAAAAATGTTTGCACTTTATGTTCTGATCAGTTTACAGCCTGCAGTTTCAGCCTGAAACATGCTTAACCCAATGAATGCTTAAAATGCTTAAATTAGTGTTCTTCTTCAGTTGCATACCATACTGAATAAAAGTTGTTTTTTAAAATGAAAATTTATCTCAGTGTTATTTTGTTTTGTTATATTGTTTCATTATGTACTTGAGCTGCTTCAGCCTACGTACTTCTTCCTGGTGACTGGGGATTCCCAGCATCACAATGGTGAGAATATTATAGAGCTTAATGAAGATCATATTGGTGTTATAAATATAGCTGTATATTGCAATTGTCATATTTTACTGAGTATAACCTTCCATTTGTGTTGTGATTTCAGCATACTATGTATCACTCTGCTAAATCAAAAATGCAATATTACACCAAATATTTTTAAAGAAGTAAATCTGATATTAAGCATCACACTCTCCATGCATGGAATATCAAAGAATCTGGTCAGAGACTGTTGGACTTTGCCAGTCAGGCATGGCTCTTCTTCCTGCAATTATGCAGAGTCAAGAATACAAATGAGCAAGCATTTAGAAAAAGGCTTTTCTATTTGTTAAAGATGGGGAAAGGGTAAAAGAAAAAATTATGATTTTTGAACCTATTCACTCATCTTAATGATTATGGAGACAGTGAAACAACAGCCATCTTCCCTTAAGGTTATAAATTTTGTATGTTTATCTATGTATACAGAAACAGGTATTTTAATTGCAGTGCAATCAAATTAACTTCATAATGTTTCATAGGATGCCATGAATAATATATAAGTGAAACCTATCTCCATATTTCCTGGTTTGATGATGCTGATTAGTGGATTTGAATACTACATCCAGCTGTAGTAAAGGAGAAAACAATGGCCTTGATTGGCAGAGGCTTTCATTTCTAAGTGCCACGTCATTGCCCCACTCCTGTTCTAACAGTGCACACTGTCCAACAGGCCATTTCTCACTGAAAATGCAGTGGTTCAAATCTGGCTTTGTGGCTACTGCTTAAACGGTGCCTATATTTCATAGACTTAAGCAAAGAGGATCCCTGTAATGTTTGTGGAGTAATAAGCCATTTCTTCACAGGACACTTTTTGGCTTTCTGAAGGTGATTTGGTAAACCTGCTTCTCTACGTAACCAAAAGGCATTCCATCCTTGTTGGCTGATTACTTTTTAAGGTAGAAAAATCTGAGATTTTTCACATGCAAGGTATTTACTGGGTCTAAGTCGGTCTTCCCAAACACTAGGCAATAGGATGATATGTGGTAAATATGCCCCAATTAAAAAACAAAGACTGTCCTACAGGTGCCCAGTGAAGAGTGGAAGCACACTTGCATGGTCCTGTAAACCTCAATGCTTTTAAGATTTGGTTTTTTTATGTAATAAAACCTGTCTATTAAAAATATCCCTTTAGCTTTTTCTTGGATTTTAAGCCAAAGAGAGTTGATGAGCCAAACATCTCACAAATAAAAGCTTTTCATGTACAGAAGTAATTGTTGCTTTTGTTGTTGTTGTTGTTTTGGGGTTTTTTTGTGGCTGTTTGTTTGTTTGTTTTGTTTTTGTTTTGTTTTGTTTTTAAATATCAGATTTTGCTACCTTAAAAAGTAATCCCTACCCAATGCACCAGTTCTGGTATTACGAGCTGATGATTCTGTTTGCAATGGAAAAGATCCTCTGTGTCAAAAGTCAACCTCCTTCGTTGACTAAAGAAACTGAATCTAGTTTCAGTAACTAAGATGCTGTATGAAACTTTTAGATAAATACAAACATTTCCTTTTCCCTCTTGTCTTTTCTGTTCACAGCTTTTTGTCTTTTGAATTTTAATTCCTATATATTTTGTTTGCTGCAAGAAATTTCATGGTAAAACCATTACGGTTAAGATATGAGAATTAAACCAGCCTCTAAAAATCTTCTACAGCATGTGGTTTCTGTCTGGTACCTAGAAAACCTTTGTATGTCTCTAACTAAATAAGAATGAAAGTGTGGCCCCAGGTACAGAACATTTGATTTACTTCAGAAAAAACCATCAGATTTATGCATTTGTATGTGCAAATATGCTGGTTTGGTCATGATATGTTACAACAGGTGCCAACTAACAGATTGCTTGGATTTTCTCCTGTGGAAGATAATGAAGTTCATGCACTGCAAGGATGACTAACACAGGTGAGACACTGATATTTCACATTATTTCTTCCTTTGATTGTTATATTATTTTGACACAAAAATACTTGTGGCTGACAAAATGCAGATGCTTAGAACACCACACATTTTGATAGCAGGAGAAGGTCCCTTTGACCTTTCAATCATGTTTTCCTATTTCCAGAAATTCAGAGCTCTAGTTTTAGCTTTAAAACAAAGGGTGAGATGAGTGGTGAAACAAATTCCAGATTTTTTTTTTCCATTCTATTTGTTGAATCTGATAGACTTTTAAAGTATGTCTTCTGAAAAGCAATTTCAGATACTTCTCTTAGCATTGTCCAATTATGCATTGGCTGCAGCTCACTGTATCTATCAAAGTGTCACAGATGCTTTCATGTAGGCAATATATTGCTTTTTCAGACCCAAGAGAGGGGAAAAATCAGGCACCCCAGCATCTTCTTCTTAAGTAGGTGTGGAGCAAATTAGCCCCATTACAATTGAGCATGCATTAGTCCATTAAAGAGCTAGAGGAAGACTCCTTTGTGTAAATGACCAAATGGTTTCAGTGTATATTTGCTTTAGTCATTTCCTGTTGTTTCAAGAAAGTTCTTGTTACCTGATATTTAAAAGATCTTAATTTCCACAGGAGCATAACTTTAAACAACAACAACAACAAAATCTATGAAAGAAAGCATTATTTTAAAAGGTAATTAATTCTTTTTAATATAGTCTAATTATTTTTGTCTCAAAGAACACAACAATTTCTCAATATGCAAACACCCATATAGTTATCCTATGATTAACGTGGCTCCTTGTCTACAAAACCTCTTTCCCCAAATCATTTCTGCTGCTGTTCCCAGATTCAATGTTAGACCATGTGAAAGAGCAGCTATTTCAGCCCTCAATCAGAGGACTTGGACATCTGACCTGGAATGAACATGGTCAATTCATATCACCAGGATTAGAGCTCTTCAACTGTCTTGAGATATTAGGTGGGAAAGCCTTGTGGTAATGAACCTTGACCATTAAGTCTAACTCTTCTCACACTCTTTCTGTTACATAAGAAGTTTAAAGATCAACTCAAAATGTACAAAAATTGGTAAAAAAACCCAAACAAAACATATGCTCATTTTTCTTTTACCAAAGATCACAAGAGCCAGTGAGACCATCATCAGAGAGGAAACAGCAAACTAAGAGGTGGAGATGTTGAAGACCTCACAGAAACGTGTAATAGGTGCAGGATTACATTATCAAGATTGAAAAGGCAGAAGTGAATGTTCCTGCAGAAAACTGTTGAAGAGAGCACTTGGTGACAAGCTCCTCTGTTCCAGATAAGGCAGAAAGAATAAAGGATGTAGTTCACTGTGCAGCACTGGCATAACAGCCTGTTAGGGATTGTTCAGCTGAGATCTTCTTTGACAACTATTTTGCACATGGAAGAGGACCTCATTTTCTAAATAGCATTTGACATGAATTTTTCTCAGCTATTCCAACTTGATGAATAATACAGTCCCTAAACCACTATACTTTGCCATGCAGCTGCTTTAGTCAATCATCTTATTATGTATTAAAAAGCTTATCCACTTGTACTCCATTTATAAGTCCTTAAAATTGGCTGCTCCTGAAGGCTATGGTTTATTCTTACCAGTCTGGAGCTTCATTCCATGGTGTAATATCTTCAAGTAACTTATGTTGCCTCTGATTTACATCAGATAATCAGGGGTGTGTGTTTCACTTCTTCATTAAAAAAAAAAAAAAAGGGAGGGGGTAGAAAAAGTTGATAAAAGGGTAAATATCCAGTGTCTGATACAGCTGGGGAAATCTCTGCTTGATGAAATAATATTAGGAATATTAATTTTCTAACTTGATTTACTACACTGCCCTAATTCTCTTAGTATTATTTTGATAGACCACTGAGGAGAGACAAAAAAGCTGCCCATATTTTTCCATTTGAGTAGAGGTTACACAAATTTTCCTGATTGAAATGTTCATCAGACCATTTAGAAAGCTGAAGATTACTGTATGTAACAGAATGATTTTAATACATACTTACAAAGAAAGCAATTTCCTGTTACTCTATAATACCAATTATCCATTCAAAAGAGTCTGGATTTTACATCACCATGATTTTTTTTAAAAAATATAATTTCATTCTCTGATAAAAGGAAATGAGATTCCTTTATACTAGGTCTTTATTTTGACAAAAATGCCAATTAACTACTTTATACCATTTAGACTTCACTATTATGTGAATCAGAAAATGGCTTCAGCTATTCTTTTAAAAGAAAGCAGCAATATAATATATTATAAAAGTTATTCTAATCCCTGTGCAGTAAAAGGCCTTCATAAATCACTAAAAGCTCTCTGCAGCATCATTTCCTCAGTTTCAGACTGGGCTACGAATCTCACAGATGTTAATGCTCGCCCCATAAACAGCAATTTATGTGGGTTTCCCCTCTTGACCAGAAACTGTGTCTCCAATGTATTAAAAAAGCAATATTAAAAAACCCCTCCCACAATGAAAAGGTTCTAGTTTCATGAAGTCACAGGAACACTGTACAGATGAACATTGGTCCTGAGCTGACAAACAATCATGCCTTTTAGAGGTTAGTTTCTAAACCATAATTTCATTGATAGAATCCAGACCACATTAAAAAAACAACAACACAAAATTAAAAATCTTATCACTGTAATTTCTTTATGGGAAAGAGAAAGCACAAGACAGGTGATACAGACCTTAACTTACCTGTTTAAAACCATACCAGTTAAGCAATCATAAAATAACTGAAGTTGTTAGACTGAAACAATGCACACACAGAGGTTGCAAAATTAATTTTTTTCCAGTCTGTGTTGGTTGGCATTTGAAACCACAATGCTTGCAATGGAAAAGCTATCATTTATTATTTTGTTTATAGATATGCTGCTCAGAGTATGTAAGGAAGGCTTCTTTTGATTAATGACTGTATAATTCTACATTGCATACCTGAAATCTGGAAAAGAATTTTAACATGAAGTATTGTCAGCAACAGTGAAGAAAAGGTATCACAACACTGGTATTTTTCCCTTCCCAGATGAAGAATTCAGATCTGTTTTACATGATAGATATTAACTTTCTGTTTGGTTTTCACCTCCTTCCTCCAACACTGTGCAGTTGAAATGGTTCTGATTGATGCATCTTTATGAGATTAATTACGAGGATCGGTTGCAAAATGAAACCCCCCCCTGTATCCTTAATAAAGATGATAGTGAAATGCCAAAGGAATTTACAGTTAAGATTTCCAAATCGTATCAAACTTCTTAGAAAGGACCAGAAACAAATCTTTGCTAAATCTGGTGATGTTGTGAGATTCTCGAAATATATTCAAAAATGATTGCACTTGTGCAACTCATCTGCTTTCTCCCAATTAAAGCTGCTATTGTAGTCACTATCATGTCCCTGTTACTATAGCAATGCAGTCTCTGTAAAAACCTGGGTGGGTAGATACTGACTGATTGCTGCACCTGATATATAATTTTTCACAATCTATCTTCCATTCGTTATTTCTTAAATTGCTACAAAATGGCATCATTATTTTTTTATGCTATATAATAGCATAATTTATCATAACAGAGAGGTACGTACACACATACCAATTTCAGCATCATCAGGAAACATACAGAAAGAAGTTGGTGGTTATTTTTAAGAGAACTAAGAAATGAAATTAAGAACTCAGAAATGAAATTATTTTCCACTACAACAATGAAATTATTTTGTTACTACAGTAACCCTTACCCCAAAGGTACTGCTATGCTGTGGAGGGTAAAGCTGAAGAGCCATTTGTAGCTCACTTTAAGCTGACTGTTCAACTTTATTGTAGATTAAACTACTTTACATTTAATGAATATTCTTTTCTATAGCAAACATAAATCATATTAATATGTTTCACTTGTCTTTAAGTATTAATTTTTCCTAAGTTCAATCATCCATTAACATCAAATATTTGCCCACTTCCATTAAGCCATTTCTGTATCATTTGCAAATGCAGATATTGCTCAGCTTTTTAAATACCTCTATACAATTTCCCTCTAAACACCTTGATTTTTATAGACTATTTCCATGTTTTCTTTAGCAATGGCAAGTGCTTTCTGGGTCTTCTTCATTTAGCAAGGTTGAGGTTTTGTCACAGCAGCATTTTCATTTCTACTTTTACAAATTTCTTTTAGCTTGAGGTTTATTTCCATTCAGCTGCTCACAATGACTTGAATTTGCTGAGGTTGGAGGTTCTTGATTTTTCCTCCTGATAAAGGAGAGGGGACTCAAACAGCCTAGCTATAAGTACAATAGGTGAAAGAAGGATTTAATTTTGGACAGGGAAGGAAAAGTGAATGCCAAAGGTGCCTCACCCTTCCCTGTCCAGCAGGGCTTTCCTATTTATTTAGAAATACACATTTAAAAGGAGGTGGGACAAGCCTAAATTCCTGTTTATACTCAGGGGAGATATCATCAGCACAGTCTACAGAGCCTAGATAGCTGCTTCAGCAGTGGTGACCTGGCTGTGATGGGTTAATGGTTGCACTCGATGATCTTAGTACACACAAGGAATATACTTTCAGCACAACCCATAAAAGAAAGTTCCCTTTGAAAACACCTTGGGATATTTACAATTACTGAGAGCTTAGCTCCGATTCAGGCTGGGCCAGAGCTGACAAGTAATTGGCCCATCTCAAGCTTAGCAGAAGGACCTAGGAAATTCTGAGATAAACATGAGATGCTATTCATGCTTTCTTCACCCATATATGATAATAATTCCTTCTTGCCTCTAGAAGCTGCAGGTTATCTTACTCTCAAAGCAAAGGGGAACAGCTAACAGGAGGAAGCCCAATCTAGTTGCTGTTTCAAGTCTACTTTTCATCTATAACTGTGAGTGAAATGTAAGTTAGCACTGGAGATGGGCATGAAAGCTTTCTATGTAACTGATGTTAGAGACACTTTACAGTGGCATTCTTAAAAGTGTTTAGAAGCTTAAGTCACATTGATTGCAATGTCATTCAGACACTGAAATTTCTTTTGGGCATCCCTATATTTCTTGGGGGGGCATAAATATATTGTAAAAGCTACCCTTATTATTGTCTATTCCTTCCATATGAATGCAAGGTGCAGGTATTTATACAACCTTTTTCTGTCTTCATGGATACCTAAGCAAAGCTTCAAACAGCTCAGACTTCATAAAATTAGTGTCAGATGGTTTTAAAGCCACGTAAGACAGACGTCTTGCAAGGAAGAAGAGATAATATGAATCGAATCTGTGTCATGAAGTCTAAGATTCATGTGACTCATCTGAACTTCCTACTTTCTGTAAGTGATGCTACTTCAAAGTGGGATAATAATGACAACTGTAAAGTCAGATGGATTAATATATTTATCTGCCATGATATTTCCTAATTTCATTTGTGGATAGTTTCCCTGATCATTACTGATGTGCTTCTTCCCATGAACCTTCTGTGCAGTGCCCCGTCCAAAGTATCCAAGACATACCTTAACTTCCTGCGGCAACACTCATTACATTTTGCACCTAATGAAACAAAGTTTTTGCCAACATTCTGTCAACACATCCAAGTTAGAGACGTGGTGTACCACCATGACTTCTTTCCCCTATTTCTCACAGTCCTACATACTATGAAAGAAAGTAACTTTAAACATAAAAGGAGATCAGCAACCAACACAAATTCAATAGAAAATAAAATTTGTCTTGGTATCTTGCAAGACTACTTTCCTAGAAATTTCCTCTTCTACCTCAGCCAAAGCTGACAAGTAGAAAGTACAGATGGAGTAAAATACTGTTTTATTGATCCTGCTTGTATTTAAGATAGGGAAGGATTTAGGACCCAGATCTTCCAGGTCAAACATTTTTAAGTTGTTGTCATGCTGCAGAGGTACCATCTCATACTCCATCCAGGTGTCAGTTTGACTTACCTTCCTTTGATACATCCCATTTTAACTAGGTGAAATAGTAGACATCCTGAAAGTAAAGTATAACCTGAAATGAATGTCAGCCTTAACTTCTCTCTTTAGTGTCTGATGATTATTGTTTTTTCTTGTGCAGCTGATGCTTAATGCAAAGATGTCTTCCTTCTCCCTAAGAAGTTCAACCACCTGGGTAATTTGGAAATACTAGACTCAGAATCCTTTGGATCAGACTAATTATGTGAGGTCACACTCTGTCCCTAAGCAAAACCACATGGAGAAATGAGTAGAGTCAGTAAGAGAAACCTTGATTCTCTTGCAGGAGAGGCAGGACCCTCTAAAATTGCACTGGTCCCCCTTTGGAGAGGATGACTCCTGTTTTTCCTCCCTGTTTTTGAAGCATTAAAAAAACCTAGTTTTATGGACAGAAATTTACTTCAGAAGTTAGCTTCAGGGCCAGAGAATGAGCCCCACCCCATTTTTGTAGTAGAGCAGACATAGCTGCAAAGGTAAAGTCTCTCTCCCTTCCTATCTAACAGCAGCTTCAGCCGTGGAAAACTTGCAGGTTTCAGGAGTGGGTGAACTCTTCCAGGCTCCTCACGTACTTCTTGCATATATCACCATGACCCTTGAGGTCTTTTCCAACCATGACAATTCTGTGATTCTGTGATCAAATATATGTAATTAATCTGAATCACATATAAGCACTGTGCCCTGGTTTTTGTTAGAACTGAACTAATGCTGTTCAGTGCTTTTACTTTTCAGCTCAGTCTCTTCATCTAGTGGTCAGCCCAGCTTCTAAACCTTGACAGCAGTGGTATTTTATATTTATATATGTGCATATACACACATATATACCTGTATGCACAGAGAGAGGTAACAGTCATCAGTTTTCCTGCCTTTTACCCAGCTTCAGTCATAGTCTTCCAGTAAAATTTATAGATTCAGCATCACACATTTTCTGACTTTACTAAAGCAGAGAACTGAAACTGAAACATTCAAATAAAATATAAAGGCCAATGCCTTTTATTAAAAAAACTGTTACAGCACAGGGAGCTCTCACTGTGAGTCTGACAAACACATTTGCCCCCATATTTCCCATCCACTTTGTTCTGATTCACTCCTTCTGTGAAAGATATTCAGAAATCCAGGGATGGAACAATATCTCAAAGAAATGCTCTGCTTGGAGCCTCCCCAGCTTTGCTGAGGTTACAGCCTCTCCCGTGAGACCTTGTATAATCACATCACTTACTTTGATGGCTAAATAGGCACCTCCCTCAACACCCTCCATGTACAAATAACACAGAACAGGAAGGAAGAGTACCACCAGAGTGGCAAGGGTTTGATGAAGGGGAAAATAGAGATGATAAAGGCAGTAAGGTGGTTTTTCCAGCTATTTCCTGGGAGATAACTGGGCTGAGATATGTTTCTCTTGCATAAAAAGAAGTGACTCCTCGAACCTTCACTTAGAGGGGATGGAAAATAATGTAAGTCCTGTGGTTTACTGCACTTTCTCTTCTTAGAAAAAAAAAAAAAAAAAAGGTGGTTTGTGGTAGGGTCTTTCTAAAGGATTCTGTGACCTTTGATTTGCATAAAGAACATTAAAGAAACTTTTTTTTTTCTAGTTAAGTGTCTTGTAAAAGAAAATGAAAGTGGGGAGGAATTAATATATATATATTTCCTCCAGTGCAATATGTTTGCACAGGAGTTTCTCCTACATTTTTGTCTTGTTATTTTCTTGAAAAGAGTTAACTAGGGTCAAAAATAACACATGGAAGAGTAAATAAATATACAAGGAAGTTTTTTTCTGTGCATAAAAGTGGCAGAGATCTGTATCTTATATACAAATTTCAGATTCTTTAGTTACAATTTTTATTTCAAAGAAAAGACAGAAAAAAATCAATAATGTTAAGCTTTATAACATGACTTTCTCTTACATAGGTTTAGGCTTAGTAACATTGCTCTGACACAGACTAACATTTCTTTTTTCCAACTTAGGAACCTGGCTCTTATTTTAAAGGATTTTTTTCTTAAAGAGGGCTTAATTAAATCTGGGGGTGTGTGTTTTGTTAGTTTGTGGAATATGCTGGACTGTGTTGGTGAATGCTTTTATCAAAGTAAACCGTGGGGCAGATAAATTGAGAAGTCACTATTGATGGGGAAGTAAATTAACATTTGATAGAATCAAGAGGAGAATACAAATTTGCCTGTTAGGTGATGAACTGGCAACAGAAAAAAAAAAAAAAAGACAGTCTTTTCACATGCACAGAAACAGATCCCTTTGCTTTGATGAAGCAGAAGAGTTTAAATGCTTCAGGTTTGCACTTGAAGCAGCTGCAGTAGCTTTTATTTACTAGCAGTGGCTTATGTGTGTTCAGTTCATCACAGAGACAACAGGTAAACCTCTAGAGAAATGATTTTAAGTGGAATAGAGCTGTGCGTTATACGAAGGATAAAGATGATAAACTATGGAGATAACCAGTATAAAGACCTGATTGAACCAAGTGCTCTGGAGGTTCTTCCCATGGTACTGGTACTTTACCATGTTTCATAGGTTTTAATACTTAGATTACCTTCTCTTTTTCTTTGCAGTTATTTGACTTGAACTGAGACTGTTTTCCATATCAATGGAGAAAAAGTTCTTTGAAATTTGAATTTCTTTCTCTAGGATTAAAAGGGCACATGGGGAAGTTAATAATGGAAACCTAATAATGACATTAAATGACATAGCTAATGCAAAAGAGTTGTTCAGAACTGGCTTCTGATTAGATACATTTTCATTTATTTAGAAAAATGTCTCTGTGTAGAAAACTGTGGCAGACAAAAGACCATGTAATTTGACAATTTCATAAAACTTGTGGAATCACTTAACTTCTGGAAAACCAAGTTAAAATCTAGATAGATGTGTACTCAAGGTAAGTTTGTATTTGAAAACTTACATGTTAAACTTGTCTTACTGTTTATTATTAATCAAGTTAATAAACTCAAGGTGTTGTTTTTATTTCAGGTTTCATTTCATGCACCATTCGACTTTTGTTATGATCATGGGGACGATTTTTTCTTTTATGTTGTATATAAAGTTGTGTCCTCCAAATTACATATTCAGCTGCTAATAGATCTTTCTGTGTCAAAATGTGCATGATGAAACCAATCCTCAGAACTACAAAATGGCAAATCTGTGATGCTTTTAGTGCTTGTATTACTTTCTCTTACTGGTAACAGTCAAAAATACAATCCATGTATTTCACTGAATTTCCATGGTTTTTGTTTATTGTAATCAAATGCATATTAATATCAGCTTAAAGTTTATAGACCCAGTAATTACATTAATGGCATTTGAAACACTACATACCTGTGGCAAGAAAAAAAAGTCTGACATACTGTCAGTCTGGCTTTTCGAGCCCTAGATCTCAAATAAAAAATAAATTTTAAAAAAAGTTACCATTTAGTAATGTCATCTGAATACAAGCACAACAACTCTCAGATAGGTGTCCTTCACCTCTTAAAGATATGACGTAGCAAGAGCTTAGCTCTCATTCCTTAAGGGTGAAGATAATTCAAATTCCCTTGGTTTGCTGTAAAGCTTCAATATCCATAAAATCTGTGCTTAAAAATCATGACTTGTCCCTCTCCTGGTTGCTAAATGTAAACTGCAGCACATGCTCCTTCCTTCCACTGCTGGCCCTTTGACAGGACCCAGCCTGCCAAGTAAATTAATTTCCCCTCCTCCTTCTCCTTTTCTTCCTCCTCTTCCCCACTTCACAGGGCTGAAAAATGAGACTTACTCTCTCTGGCCATGCTTCTTAAATCTGCCACCAGACAATCTGATATTTCTTGGTATAACACTTCTAAACTGAGGTTGATTTGATTTCACTCAGAGTTTCAAAGCACACACAGTATTTGAGTTAGGAGAGGGATGAGTCCTAACCTGTCTCTTCTCTTTGTATTTTAAAACTCCATACCTGATCTTTTTTGCCATCATCCGTGTCCAGCAAATGGTCAATCTTCCTGGTGACAGCATAGGAAAATTATTATCTAATTTCTCTATGCAATTGTCACCATTTAAGACCATAGTGTGGAAGATCAATGGGCTTAGATATCAACAGTACTTTATTCACAGATATATACACTTTTATGAGTGACATGACTTTCCTGTACTGCAGCTCCAGCCATGCTGTGCATAGTTCTGGGATTTCCTGGGGTCTTCACTCCCTCAGGGTAGAGAGGTGGTCCAGAATCTTAGTGTTGGGTCATGGAGTTTCCCAACAGTCTCTTCATCCTGTGGTTACCCCCACTATCCTTAGTCACAGGCCTGGGTCAGGAATACCTTGTTGGTGATTACTCAATCCAAACTGCACTGTCATTGTCATACTTACTGCTGGCATTCACTATCTTATTCTAAGATAAACAGCTAAACAGCTTTGGTCTTCTCGATGACCACCATTTTTTTTCTCCATGGTTTGGCTATTTCCTTGGGCACACCAAAGCTACCGGTTAAAGTTCACGGGCTTATGTTAATAACTATGGTGATTATATCGAACTCATCCTAATTCCTACAGCAACAGACTAGTCATTAACAGCTTTTCAGCTCTTTTCCTCTCAGATTCCTGTGCTGCCAAAAAGTTTCTTAACTTCCTCAGTGCTTGTGACCAGCCATTTGACAACTTGGCAACTGACTGCTCAAGCACTTATGGAAAGTGATCTCTGTATGGATTTAAATTATTTATGATAGCAAAGTAGCTGAAAATTAGTCCACCCTTACCATGCCGAATAAAATGTGACTTAATGATTCACTAATTGCTAAGGAGGCTTGTCCTGTAAGCAGTCATTAAGGAAACATTGTAATATAAGGCAATCCTAGAATTTGTACATGTTCACAGGCTGCTAGTGAGCAATGAAGTTTTCCCAGTACTACCTCTGTAGAATTACTAATCTTTGGAAGTTTAGCAGTTATATTAGTGGAGGCATCAAGAAGAGTAGGCCTAATAGATGCAAAGAGTTGAATCTCACTTGAGACCTCTCAGATCACCAATTGTAGTCACCTGGCACCCTGAGGTGTGATTCATTTCATCTTGAAAGAAATGTGAAAAGGTGTCTCAGGAGGGCATTGGGGAGTTTCTGGAGGTGTAGCTGTGAGATGTCTGCAGTGAGGTGAGAGGAGATGAATCCCACCCCAAGGGGATTTTTGGATGAATGCTAACAGGCTTTACCAGGTCTTTGTAAATAATTTTGTGTTTTCCCACACTATTTGCTACCTTCATTCCCATTGCTGGGAACTATAAACTGTAAATCCCAGTTTGAAAAAGTAAGATATATTTCACGCTAACTTTTCCTTTATAGGCAATAAAAAAAACCAGTTGCATTTTTCAGCACTCTTCATGTGTCTTAATCTATATATTTATTTATCATTAGTTGGTCTGTGCCATCATTTCTGTTGATTGCAAAGAGGGTATAGGGTACTTAGAAATATTGTTGTCATCTCCTTTCATTCAGATGCCATGCTGGGAGACCCAGAGGACTGGAGGTCTTGACCACATTGCCTAGGAAAAGTAAACAAACTTTGGGGTTGAACCTGCAATATTCAAAGGATAGTTCCACAGCTCAGTACAGGTAAGGTGTGATGTTCTAAAGGCAGGAAACTAATGAGCAAATGTGCTGATCATTGTGTCCCTTGGCAAAAGCGAAGCTACACTGGGTATTCATGTGAGATGTTTCTTGTAGACTGCTATGAATATGTAGATTAAGTGGCCTGAAGTAGGTATAATATTTATTTTCTTTCTATAGTAGCATTTGGGATGGGGTTGCTTTTTACCTTTCAATGCAATATTTTATTATGTTTTTCTACTATTATAGTGGTGCATGGTGGGAAGATGAGGAAAAGGGCATAAACTGAAATAACAAGGGGTTCCAGGGGCTCCTGAAATAATTACTGGGGATACTTGCATCTGGATCAATCTAGAGTCTCTAACTGGTTCATCTGGTTCATCCAGATCTTGAATTTTATCACTGATTAAGATGCAGAAGTGTACAAAAATCAACCATACCAAAGACAATAATAACACTTCAGTTGTTCCAACAGGACAAGGCTCTTCACATACAGTTTTCAATCAAATTTTATTTCAGTTACTTAAGAGATAACTCCTGTATGTATTATAAAAACCTTTTTAAACCAAAGGGACAGTTTTAACAGACAAGAATTGCAATCATCCAAGCTAAAGGGGGGAAAAAAAAAAAGTAATAAAGTAATCCTGGCCACTCTGATCATACTAATTATCTTGGTCATGCTGATCACAGTAATTGTCAACATATTTTCACCTCTTTCCTTAATAGGTCATGAAGCCAGGAAATCAAATAATTGAGAACAACTTTTATTCATTAACTGAGGATTGAATTGGAATGATTGTAATAGCAAGAAAAGGAGAGAAAACATCTTTCACAATAACCTTCTTTCCTGGTCTGTCACGATAAATATTCCTAAAAAGGAAAAAACATTTGGAAGAAAGCAGCCCTACTTTGGAAAGCTTATCTAGCTACCCATTTTGTATTTGAGAAATGATTCATAGTAATAGTGTTTGATAGCTAAAAGAACACTTCATAAATACTTCTTTTGGTTTTCTGCTCTTTCTTCAATTATGATGATTTAATTCATCATTCTCTGGTCTTCAGTCAGTCAAAGGGTAAGAATACCTTTCTTTTTAAAGAGTCACACTGTTAAATGTCACAATATTTTGTAGGTATTTCAAGTCTTGAGTAAAGGCCAAAAGAGTACTTTGCTGCTTCTATGACATCAAAGGAAAAAATGGCTTTGTATTAGCACTTTCTATAGCTTTGGGTCAAATGGATAAATCTAATCCTCATCATATAACAAACTAAATACATCTCAGCTGTACTTTGTATACTATCCTTCCTGAGACTAAGTAACAAAAATTATTTGAAGGATATTTTAAAAGATGCTTAAATGAACCAGGAACATTTTTCCAGATTATTCCAGTTTTAATAATAGTTTGGTTTTATTCAGGACTAGGCTGAATAGCTCAGAATTGCCTGTGAATGAAAAGTGTAGTTAAGCCTTCTACTCCATGGCTTGCAGATACTGTCAATGGGAACTTTGCCACTGATGTGTGAGATAGCAAGCACAAGACTTGATGTGACTTCCTTAATGTTTGTTCACCTCTGAAGCAATTTATAAACCCACCAGGAATGACTCGCCTGCTTGGCGTCCAGCTCCAGCTGAGGACCCGCAGACTCTGGGTGCCCTCATGTTTCCTTCTGTTTTACCATCATTGGCTTTAGCCAACAACATCTTGCCTTCCTAGATTTTGCTTTGCCGCCTTAATGGTCTTGAGGGAGAACAGTGTAACAATCAAAGTCTCTCTTCTGAGATTTCAAAGATGGTTTTGTGGAAGAGAGGAGAGAAAACCACAAAGGAACTTGCAACAAGCCCAGAATTTTAATGATGAACTTCTGAGAGAGGTAGACTTTTATGGAAATGCTGTGTGGAGAGATGGGTATGTATGGATGATTTGGCACAATGCAGAGCAAAGTAATTATTGTATTCCCTTCGTGCATTGCACAGAAATTGTGTCATTTCATGCATCATTCACAGCTCTCATTACCAATACCACAACATCTAAATTAGCCTGATCCTCAACAAAGCAAACACCACCTTGGCTTGCTGGAGACTTGAAAACTTGGGAATGGATGTTATGGTTTTCATTTTTGCTATAATACTATGCACAGCTCCCAGACTGTTAACTTGATCTTGAAAAGCATAAAATAATGAGTATTCTTGCCTGGATGTCCTATTTATCTGCCAGAGATGGTATTTTGTGCTGGAAGCAAGGGTTACTTCTTATACTTATAATTTTGTGTGCTTATTGAATGGGAGAGGCAGGCAGACTGCAAAAATGAAGAGATTTCACTGCAGTTAGTTTGTTGCTGGCCTCCAGCTGTTGTTCTCACAGCAATGGTTTCCTGCAGCTCAGCAATGCGAGGGACAACTGAAATCATGTTGTATCTGGGGAGAAATGAAATAGCCTTGCATGGCAAGGGAAGATACAGGGAGTCAGCTTGCAGGTGGTAAAACTATTTTCAGTAAAACAAAATCTTTTTATTCAGACTTTGTGTTTTTCTGGGTTGCTGCACATAGTACCTGGAAAGGAAAGGTTCAACAGAAGGTCATCTGGTGGTTGTTCAGTGGGGACAGCTTAAGCTTTCCAAGTTTAAACTCTGACTCCTAATTCTAGAGTCAGCTTTGAAGGACACACTGGTGGTGGCAGCTTCTGGATGGAAGTGTGTGCCTCTAATGTGATCCTGTTCCATGCAGACTCAGCAGTCATCCATCCTGGGTAAAGTCATTGACCAGATGGGATAATTTCACAGTCTGCAGGTGGAATCGCACTGGCTCAGTAGCTCTGTGTCTCTGTACTGAATCAACAGTGTCTTCCCAGAGGTCATCATCAAAGAAAATGTTTTAGAGAAATCTCCTTATAGTGCATTTGAGGGAGTTTAGTGCAAGGGTGCAAGTCTGGATCATCTTACTCTGTGTACCACTTTCATTTTTTTTCCCTGTCAGTATATGTGCACTTTATGGGCTTGCTTGGAAGCTTTTCACAGTGGTAAGGTAGAAAGTTGGAATTATTGTACTGCCAAAGTATGGACTTGGGTAGCATTTAGTTGAATGTATCCTATCCAATACCTGACCAAAGTTCTTCATTGAATCATGCAAATTATTGTTCTAGTATAATCTCACCTCTGTTGTCCCGACAAGAGGGCATAGAATAAAAACCTTGTGTTTAACACTTGTAAGATAAAGCATTTCTGTCCACCATGTCAGTCAGTACTGACTCTATGGGTCACAAGTTAAATCTTCTGACACTTGAACACTGCTTGTTCCTGTGCTGACCCCATGAGGATGGGTTATCCATCTGAGTATTTACATCTGCACCACTTAATTTAATGCTTGGTCCTTATGTTAGAGACACAGCTTCCACATATTTGAAGTTGCTGCAGTTTGATGCAGTTTACTGTCCCTTTTCCAACTACTGGGTTCAATCAATACCCTACATTTTTTCTGAACAGTTCAAAAGCATTTAGGATAACAGGCATCTTAAATGAGGTGCTCTAAATACACTTAAGTTTATAGAGGTCTACTTGCATCCTACCAGAGACATAGAATTTAAAAAAAACCCAACTGAACCGATACCTCACTGGAAAAGCTGTCTTTATTTATTTAATTATAATTATTATTCTAGAAGCTGATGGTTCAGGAAGTTTATGTTATTAGCCATGCAAGCCATTTGTTTAATTTTCATAGCTTGCCTGATTTGCAGTTACTTGACTTTCCACTTGTCTCTATTATCTGAACAGAATTAGTGACAGGAAGAGAAGAAAGGAAAATGGATGAGTTCTTACTACCTGGGACCAACAACTTCTGTAAGTTCACTAATGAATCCTTGGCTGCTATCGAAAAGAGAATTGTTGCCAAGAAGAACTGTCGAAGAAATACTATAGACCAAAAACATGAGGAGAAACCACGTCCTCAACTTGACCTAAAAGCTTTCCAGAAGTTACCGGCTCTCTATGGAAATCCTCCTCCAGAGCTCATTGGGGAACCACTGGAGGATCTTGACCCGTACTACAAAGATCGTAAGGTACAAAGCCAACCAAGAAACAGGTTTCTCTCTAACTCAGTGTTAACAATTATCTAAGTATAAACATTATTTTTAAAGATTTTCTTATGAAACCTTAAAACATGCTTGTTCAAGTTCCATTTCTAGTCATGAAGTATTGAAGAATATGATGTTCAATAAAGAACAGAGAAATCGGAACTAATCCATCAGAAATTATGCTTATTGCTTCACAAATGGTTAATACTTTGAACTAATTTCTACAGTCTTAGAGCTAGAGGATCACTTTCAACAGCAGCAAATAATGAAAATGGCTGCAATTCTTCCTTCTACCTCTATGATCTTGCTCAATGAGAGGCTCAATTTACGAGAAGATTCATAAGCAAGATAAGGTCTCTCCACAACTCTTTGCAAGTCCTAAGGTTTATAAATGAAGTTCATGGTGAGGAATACTTTGCATAGTTAATGTGTGTTAACTCTTTCATCAGGTTATGATGAGAGGATAGCAATGTATTACAAAGAATCTTCCCATTTAAACAGTCTTGAGTTAAAATCAAGCTCTTGCTCATCACAGATAATACAGGATATAGTATAAAATATGTTCTCTGTTCAGCTACCTGAAAACTTTTCTTCATGTATCTTTATTTTTCTTTAAAGATTTTCATAGTGCTAAACAAACAGAAAACAATCTTCAGATTTACTGCTACACGTGCCTTATGGATCCTGAGTCCTTTCCATCCAATCCGAAGAACAGCAATTAAAATTTTAGTACATTCATATCCTTTTTGCTGGCTTAATTAGCTCATTTGGATTACAAAACCCCATGTAATCCTGTGCTTTCCTATTTTAGAGCATTGAATTAACCTAACTTTTTCCTCACTGCAGATTACTTCACATTACTTTAGAAATTATTATTATCTTGTTGCTCTTGTGCTGGATAGAAATAATTACTTTTGTGAGTACTATGAGTATTGAACCTGATTTTCTACAGATTTGTGTTTTGAGAATGATCTCTGGTGTTGATTTCCTGATGTCTTATAAACAAGAATGTTGTCAAGCATTTCTCAGTGAGAGGGTTCATAAGAAGGTTCTCTATTTCTCATCTTCTGTCTGCCCAAACTGTAGGAATTAACTTCAACTCATGGGCCAAAGCTGATCAACCATTGGCCAATTTTAAGAGAAAAAGGTGGAGGTTGGTAGGCATAGATATGAAAACACACAGAAACAGGGTTTTTAGGAAAACAAAACAAAAGGTATATTATGGTATATACAAGTGGACATTTCCAGGGATGATATTGCAGGGAATGTCTTTGCAATATAAAGCTGCTGTAGATGTCACCTCATAAGTCAATTTTAGGGTACGGGAATCACTAGTGTATTGCTCCAGTTTGGCACTGGGGAATGAGACCAGAGCAATAATACTGTTGCGCAGAGCTGAAGCAGGCCCGGTGAAGACTATGAGGTATCCCTGTGTGGATTTTAGGTTTCCAGCCATCTCCTGGCTGTGTGGTGCTGAGTCAGCTGCAGTAGGTCCAAAGTTTCATCATAGTAGGGTACAGACATCCTGAAGGAGTGATGTCGCTCACCTGAGGCTTTCCCTGGGCAGCAAGTTGGTTGATATGGGCATTTTAACACTAGTGGTACAACTCCTGCGTTTGTGCCAATTTGACCATGCCTACACCTAAAGCCAGGAGAATTTTTGTGGGGTTGGAAAGGACGGATGATGGAAAGGCTAGATGTCTTTCCCATGTATATCTACTTCATGGACTGTCAAAATGTCATGTGACACAAGGCATGAGATTCACCTCCAGAGCCAGGCACTTAAGCTTAAGTGCCTACACATAAGCTAGATGCCCAAGTTCCTGTTCCTACCCTATAGTCAGTAGGTCCCAGAAAGCTGCTGGGCAACCCCAAGTATTAGGTAAACTGAGTATCTAGAGAACTTTGAGACACCTGCAAGTATCCTGGAAGACTTCACAGTGTCCCTTTAGAAGAGTGCAGCTCTGCCAATTTAGAGTGAGGTTTAGGCTTCACTTCTGTGACTTGGGCAAGTTTTTAACTTTTATGCTATAAAATGAAACTAAAAATGAATCCTTCCTCCCACTCTTTGGGTGGCTGAGGATCATTTCACTAAGTCTGCAATGAGCAGCAGATCTCTAGCCCACGGAGGTCTCCAGATGACATGAACAACACCACTAGTGTGTTGTCATCAAATGACTCACAATCAGCAAATACAAGTGAATGATGTTCTTACATATGCTTTAAACTAAAAAAATCCCAGATACTATGACTGTTAGGCTGTCTAGCCACATTTCTGAATCAATGTCATATTATTTGCCTTCACTCCAATGACATACATTATTCACTTGGTTTATCATGTGCACTATTTTAACTAATTGTGTATTCATGGCTCTGACTGAGTCCCCGAAGGGTTCCCAACCTTCTTTGTGGAACAAGTATGTTGAGTAAGTATCTATGGGTACGTAAGTTTTTAAAATCTGTAATTATATTGAATTATTAACACATAACTTGGTGCCTTCACTTAAAATAGTTTAGGGGGGATTTAGAAGGAAAGTTGCTTGTGTAAGGGCTTTGTAAATTTTTCTTTGCTTTCAGGAAGTAATTTTGTCTTAAAAATCAGTATCTACAATAATTGAGGTGTCAGAGGAGCAAGTGTAGGTTAAGTTCTGCTGTTGTACTAACTTCATGCCTGTCCTATTGCTCCAGTTTGTTATCCCACTTGCTGAAGTTACTCAGTAATTATTTGCTTATTATCCATGTGCTGATGAAGGACATTGACAGCTTCTGTCTTTTGAAATTCTTTTTTATAATATGGAGATGCTGAGGTTTTCTCTAATCAAATGTTCTGGCAGAAGCTCCCAGCCTGAGGGATGCTGTTAGAAATTAAAGCTCTTATCTTCAATGCTGCTAACACTTGCAATGGTAAATCACAAGAAATCCAAGCCTTTATAGTCCCACTTAAGTGGGATAATCCTATGGTTATGTGTGTTTTGGTTGGGGGTGGGGGTTTTTTGTTGTGTTTGTGTTTGGTTGGTTGGTTTTTTGTTTGGTGTGGTTTGTTTTTTGTTTGGGGTTTTTTTGCTGTGGTTTTGGTTTGTTTGGGGTTTTTTTTTTGGTTTGGGTTTTTTTTTAAGTATATTTCAGCTCTCACTTTTTCAGTTTGGCATAAAAATGTTAGACTATAAACCCTGATAATTCTAATACCTAATGGAAAGGAAAAAAATCCAAAATGCTTTGTTTTAAAAACGGGTCCAAAATTGTTTCTGACTATCTTATGTTACATGACACTGAATCAGTTGGGAATGGTAAATCCTCATGGAAGCAGGAACAGGACTCTGCAGGGTATTAATATAAAAAAGTTGTATCTGCTGTTGGCATCAAGTCTGCCGTTTAAATGCATTTCAATAATAATTTCAGAATACTTCTTTCCAAACGAAAGAGAAGCACTATATCCATGTAATTTCTTAGTGCATTTCCTGACTACCAAATGAATGCCTTTTGAATTCTGTAGGGAGATTGCTGCCTTGTTGAAATGATAAGTGCACTCAGTAAGTCCAGAAGTGCTTTTACTGATAATTTTCCATTAATAAGAATAATTGCCATCTTAAATTGAAAATTCTGTACTCTTGCATTTCTCTAAGTGTTTTAAGCATTTGGCAGAAATGGATGCTGTGTGCCCAAAGTAAATAATACACAGCACATTGTATATTCACTTGTCTACTTGAAACCAGAGGAAGATAAAAAACTTGATCTTTATTTTAACAAGTAGCTAGGAGTTTTGTGGTTTTAAATAGTGGGGACTCACATGAAAGACTTTAAAACCAAAAAATACTGAATGCCAAAAAACCTTGTCACAGACATGGATGTTAATAGCCATGTCTAGATAGCAGTCAACTACTGATGGAACACACTGAAATGAACAGTAGTTTTTCCAGTACTTCTCCACAGCAATGACTTGGTTTGTTGGCCTAGACAGTAGATAGTCTGACAGTGTCTCTTCTGTTAATTGCTAATATTGCTGTTTTCCTTTGGCACTTCTCTTCCTTCCTTAGATTTACTTTCACTGGCATTTACACTTTTGAATCACTGATAAAAATACTGGCAAGAGGATTCTGCCTAAATGAATTCACTTTCCTTCGAGATCCCTGGAACTGGTTGGATTTCACTGTTATTGTTATGGCGTAAGTGGGAACATATAAAATATGGATTACCTGTGCTTGCGGTCTCTGTCTGAAATTCCTGTTGCTGTGGTACAAAAGGCTGTCTGCGGTATGAAAAAATGCCCGTGGGTCCTAATTGCATCTGAAACTATCTAGGACATTGACTCTTCCCCTTGTTTTATCACTGACTGTATAACAACAGCAATGTATTAGTCTTTCAAGAAGCAAATAGAGCTGTGCGGAGCAAAACGTGCTCTGTAGTGAGGGAACATGAACGGATGGATTTCAATCAGTCTAATGGGATAGGTGGTCTCTTGAATACAGACATCCTGTGGTCTCTTGAATACAAACATCCTGATCCTGCAAATGAATGTGTGAGCTTGAAAATAGAGTGATGTGTGTAGACATCAGAACAGTGGATTAAATTTGGGCTCTTTTATGTCTAAAAATCATAGTTCGAGCTTCAGTTTGCAGCAAGTAGAAATCTCAACCAGTATAAAAGTGCAGCTACAGAAGGGAGATCAAAAAGTTCAGCCTGAAATGAATATTTTTGAGTGTTATCTTTGCTTATATTAAAGGAATAGTATTTTAAGATGCTGACACAAAAGCAGCTGTGCACAAGCCAAGAGCTAGCTCATCATGAAACTCTAATAAAAAAGAAATGGGTTTCTATTTTGTAACTCTCCAGTTAAATCCTCGATATGCAGTTTATTGATACTTACTTGTCAAACTTTCCAAGCATATTGTAAGAATGACAACTGAAAAATAATTGCCTTGTTTACTCCATTCAACTGCTTGATAATACCCCAAACTGACTTTACAGGTACGTGGGAGCAGTTAGTAACTTGGGGAGTGTGTCAGTCCTTCGGACTTTCAGGGTTCTGAGAGCTTTAAAAACCATTTCAGTAGTCCCAGGTAAGAAATCTAATTTGCTAAATATTTTCTGCTACTTACAATTAATTCTTTTCTCCAATCACATGTTTGTTTGGTGTTTTGTGTTTGGTTTTGGTTTGGTTTTTTTTTTTTTCCTCTCCTGTATCTTTCATTGATTGCAGACATAGCAGATTTTGGGGACACAATTAGTGTCTCAGTTCACCTGCCCCAGACAGAATAAATTAAGCATTAGAGACAATCTTATCTTTAATTTATTTTCATTGCCTTTAAAGGTCTTGTTAACACTTTGTAATGTCAGTTTTACAGAACATTCTTCTAGCTGGTCTATGCGTTATGGTTCAACAGAAACACCCCTGGTGACTGAATGGACATTCAGTCTTAACCATCTTTCTCACATCATCCCTGGGAAAACAGTTTCCTATTCACTTTTCCCTTGGTAAAAAATAGTGGACTCTTTCTCATGATGAAATGCAAATTCAGAACAAGTGGGTTGCATCTATCTTCTCTTTCTGGTCTTCTTGATTATATTCATTATGCTTCCAGTGTTTCCAGTTTCCTCACAGCTTACCCATGTTGGAAATTCCATTTGCATATTACTCTTTCTTACTGGGTAAGAAAAAAACAGACTCATCCTTTCCTAAGTATTTTACAGGGATTAAAGGAACATCTGGAAATTGTAGGGTCAATCAAATGAGGGGGGAAAAAAAAAATCTTATATTAATCACACTCTCATCCAAACTATCTTGCACTGCAAATATGTTTGCCACATATTATCCAGTAATGTTGATATGTTGATTGTTACACATTGTTTTAACTGTAGTCAAGTATGACATATGAATCTCTTTCTTTTTTTTTTTTTATCCCACTTCTTTTTATTTTGCCTTCCTAGGACTCAAAATCATTGTAGGGGCACTTATCCAGTCTGTTAAGAAACTTGCTGATGTGATGATCCTGACTGTTTTCTGCCTGAGCGTCTTTGCCCTCATAGGCCTCCAGCTTTTTAAGGGCAATCTAAGATACAAGTGTATGAAGAACTCTACAGAGTTTGGTAAAATACCTTATTTCCTTAACCAAACGTTGGAGTCCTATGAAGCATTTGCTAATTACACAGGTAATTTTTCTCCTTCATTCTTTGTTTGGAGGATAACACAGCCCCCTATGCATGCATGTATAACCACTTGCTGTAAATGATATTGGATGATTGATATTTTGATAAGTAACTACCTGGTTAATGGCTTTCAGATTGCCAGAGCAGCTTGCAGGCATCCAGGAATGCACCCCGTGCCTTCATTATAAGAAATAGCACTCCCAAATTTTCCAGTAACACCCAGCTTGGTTTCCCAGAATGATATGACAGTAACTGAAATACACATTAGCTCATTCTCTGCTGTAATTCCCCAACGTTCACCTTTTGTTACATGCTGAAGAGTCCGTACATATTCATCTTGTTGCTCAGTGAATTACTCTTCTGCTTGAAATAGAGGAATTTCTTTAGAAGTCAAAGTCACTTTCTTCTTCACCTCACAAGCATGTTATTTTATGTCTTTTATATAAGATATATACAATATACACCTTTCATGTAAACATCTTGACTAAGGCTGATGATGGAAGCATAGAGCACAGATCTGAAAATGCACCAAAGCATTTTCAGAGGAACAACAACTATAAGGTGCAATTCAGAAAGGAAAAGCCTTGTGCTAAAGGAAAAGCCTCAATATACATAGAAAAATACACAATGAGCATTAAAAAGAAAAAAAAAAAAACACCACTCAAAGTAAACAATGTCTATGACAGAAATATGAAGAGACCTTCAACACTGAAGAAAATCTTGACCAGTGAGTTCAGACATAGTAGCAGTTAGGAGAAAAGCAGGGGAAATATTGAAATACATAAAGCCAGAGGGGATTGCTGTTTGCATACATTCTGCATGGAAGATTTGTTCAGACAGGATTTCTTTAATAATTTCATAGTCTGTGGAGAGAACATCTCTGTATAGAAGATTTTTTTAGGAAAATATTTTTTTTTTTTTTGCAACAGACTCTTGTACCTACCAAAAAACCCACATATAAGAACAAAGTCATTTACATGTACAGAATGTTGTAAAAATCATAATTGAAAGCAAACTTCAGAAGCAACCAGGCAGTGACTTGAACCAGACAAGATACCAGGGTTGTGACAAACTTTAGCTAAAAAATTCTAATTTTCTGTGCTGAAGAAAAAGGAAACAGAAATTTTGGGGGGGTTTGTGGTTGGTTGGGGTTTTTTTGTGGCTTGATTTGTGGGGTTTTTTTGTTGTTAGTTTGGTTTTTGGTTGTGTGGGGTTTTTTTGTTTGTTGGTTTTGTGGGTTTTTTGTTAGTTATTATTATTTTTA
>JANIJG010013485.1:6978-19539 GCA_024611175.1 Megaceryle torquata | reverse complement strand
AAAGAGCTAAAAACCGCACCAAGATTATATTAAAATAATATTAGAGAATTAAAAAAAAAAAAAGCTTTTTTAAAAATAAAACTATTAAAAAAAAAAAAAGGCAGCTGTGTTATGTAAAAATCTTTCATAATGGTTCTTTAGGTTGTTTTTTCACAGTCTGAAAGCCAGAATGAATAACACATCATACCAGTACCACATTATGTGATAATTTCTATTGTTAAAGATGTAGTGCCCACTAAGAAATTTTGGATTATATAAAAATTACTGGGGGTTTTTTTCATGTATATTTTTAACACAAACTTGAAATATATAGAGAATGTGAGGTCTGGAGTTAAATTATAGCTTCTAGAATTCAGTTTCAGGAAACTCAGGCATAGTTGATTGAAAATAAAGGGTTCACACTGTGTAATAGGATAGAAAAGAACACCAGAAATGTATTAGCTTTTATTTGAAGGGATTGCAATGGAAGAATGGGCTAAAGAGCTCTCTCTGCCAGTTTATTTTGACAGCAGTACTGTCAAAATAGCAGAAGGTATTTACAGGAAGAAAAACTATTGTTTCTTTAGAATTACTTGCTTTGGCTAAAATTCCAGTTAGAATGTGTGTCTTCCTTGAGAAATTAAGTTCCTAGAGTAGAAATAAAGTAAAATGTATCCAAAACATCTAAATCTAGAAAAGCCCAACTACTTCCAATGCTACTGGGCCTGTTACTTTTTTTTCATGCAAGCTAAAGATAAAATAACATCCATGTTTAGATATGGCCGTGAATGGACTAAAAACCATTTTAGAGCATCATGCACAACTTCTATGTTCATCACTGGGTTTGCTTAGACATATCTTGACTCTGTTACCTAAATGATGACCATGACACGGTTATTATGCCTTGCTTTCTTAGTTTAATGCCGTAGTGTCTGTATTTGAAGTCAGATTTAGAAAGTAAATATATAACCTTCACCTGCTGATGTATTCATTCAACTGGTGTCAAAGAAAACCATCAGTCAATGAGCATCAACTAATGTGGATATGTGAAGTTGTGCATGGAAAGGCGTTTGCCATCCTTAGTGCAACAGGCACTGTCTTTTGATGGCTAAAGAATGTAGTTCATAATTGATGTCGTCTACTATTTTTTCAACTCTAACTTCTCTTAAAGGTTGTTCTGCTAGGGTCTCAGCACAAACGTCAGATATTTTTCAACTGTACAGATATTATCATTTCATCCTACTTACTAGTTCAGCAGAAATGTGATATTCTAACCAGTTTTTATCCTTTCCATTTTAGCCTCACTGCTTTCTGGCATTGGTAAAGCATTTGAACATTTCTTGCCACCCACACTCTTCAGAGTCATTCGCTTGGCTCGGATTGGACGAATACTGAGGCTCATCCGGGCTGCTAAAGGAATTCGAACTCTGCTTTTTGCCTTAATGATGTCCCTACCTGCTCTATTCAACATTGGCCTCTTGCTTTTTCTGGTCATGTTCATTTATGCCATTTTTGGCATGGCTAACTTTGCCTATGTGAAGATGGAACAAGGCATTGATGATATGTTCAACTTCCAAACCTTTGGTAACAGCATGCTCTGTCTCTTCCAGATCACCACATCAGCTGGCTGGGATGGTCTTCTCAGTCCTATTTTAAACACTGGGCCACCATATTGTGATCCAAACATAAATGGTATTATAGGTGAATGTGGTAAACCTGCCATAGGTATTATTTATTTTGTAAGTTACATCATTATATCATTTCTCATTGTTGTAAACATGTATATAGCTGTTATTCTGGAGAACTTCAATGCTGCTACGGAGGAAAGTACAGAGCCATTAGGGGAAGATGACTTTGACATCTTCTATGAAATCTGGGAAAAGTTTGATCCTGAGGCAACTCAGTTTATAACTTTCTCTGCACTTTCAGACTTTGCAGATGCTCTGGCTGAACCTTTACGTGTACCAAAACCAAACAAAGTTGAACTCATAGCAATGGACCTGCCTATGGTCAGTGGAGACAGGATCCACTGCTTGGATATCTTGTTTGCTTTTACCAAACGAGTATTAGGAGATTCTGGAGTGATGGATACTCTAAAAGTACAAATGGAGGAGAAGTTCATGGCTGCAAATCCATCCAAAAAATCCTATGAACCGATATCTACTACACTCAGACACAGACAAGAGGAAGCTTCTGCCACTGTCATCCAGCGTGCCTACAGGAGTCATTTGCTCCTGCGCTCCGTAAAGCAGGCTTCTTATCTGCACCATCACAGAACTTGCAGTGTTGACACTCTTGGAGACGGTGCTCCAGAAAAAGAAGGGCTTATTGCATCTATGATGGGTAAAAACTACGGTAGGAGTCCTGACAAGTCTGACACTTTGTCCTCAGCGTCCTTTCCTCCATCATATGACAGTGTCACAAGAGCCAGTAGTTGCAATCTCATGGTTGAGAATGGAGGAATTACAGATAATCAACAACCTCCAGACATTAAATAGTTCACCAGTGACAATGTTGTTAACAATATTGTGAAATGTTCACAGAAGCTGATATTGTAAATGTATGTCAGCTGAGGCAGCCTTCCTGTTAAACAAAGTGTTGATCATGATCAGTTAACTATAGTAGCTGCTAAATCATAGCCACATGGCTCTGCTATGTTCAGCTTTGTTCAGTGCTTTTACATATCCAGAGCAAGGTTTTTGGACCTGTCTGATCAAGGGCATCCCACTGCAAAGCAGGTCCCACAGTACCCAAGAGCAGCAGTGTGTTCACAGCAGTAAGAAGTAACATCAGCTGACATTACTCCAAGTGCAAGAAGCAGAGAAAAGCTCAAGCACCAATGAATTTTCTGAACAGAAAAAGAATGTCAATATTAATATAAATGTCAATATTAATATAATTTGTTAAAGGGAAAGGAGCTAAAATTTACTCTTAGTCCCTTCCTAATTCCTACTTTCATTATTAACCTGTTGAGCAAATGGCTACTGATTTATTTTATTTTTATGTTTGGGGACAGAGGTGCCACAAACATAGGCACTGCATGAATCACTGATACACCACCACAGTCTAGTAGACTTCTTCCAGTATGATTGATTTACAGAAAAGTTATGGCATGTATGCTATTGTAGTTGTGTTACTGCAGCTTAATGAAACAATAAATACAACTCTTCATATTCCAGAAGTTACAGTGAGCAGAGTAAAACTTTGCTTTATATTTTGTCTGTGAGGGTTTTTTTTTTGTTGTTGTTTAACCTGCTTTTCTCTGTCAGCAAGGTGAAGGCAGCTGTGCCATGTGTGTATCAGTTGCTCCATAACAAATTGTGTTTATTCCATACTTTTCCTCAGACTTCACAGAATGGTGAAGTTTCATGCTCAAGTTCATTCTTGCCAAGGTGGTAAAGAGACAGAAATAAGCATTTCCAGGGGGGGAAATAGCATCACTTCAACCATTCCTTTAGGCATCAGAACCCCAGGCTGTGGAGTGCCACATGGGCTCCATCTGAGCTGCCCTCGGTTGCAGTGGTGAGTGTTATCCATGGTCATAGTATGAGACCTTGACTTAAGGTAGGTGTGTCCCACAGGTGGTAGAAGCCTTTTCCCCTTCTATCTGTGTTTCTCTGATGGGAGGACCACTTTCCTCTCTCCTGTAAAGATTAGAAGAAACTAAAGTATGAGTAATGTAGAAACTCAGTTGATGCATTTGGGGCTGTGTTTAACATAAGACCAAGGATGTAATCATAAATTCTACTCCTCATGAAACTATGTGTGCATGTGGTCTCTCATGAACCTCACCACATTTTCCTTGTAAAGTTATCTTTCTTCATGTCCTTACTAGCTTGGGCTTCTTAGAAAAACACATACCCAAACACTACTCGGTCTTTTGTCCTTTGTACATGTACTTTGGAGTTACCTCCAGCTGCTGCCCTTTGCTGTCTAATGGCTGTTGTTATCCTTTGTCATGCCCTAGGCATAGTCATAAATAACCCTTGACATTTTAATTTCACAGTTAATCTTCAAACACATTATACACAAGCTAGCATAAGATCCTTTTTATTCTTCTTCAATGCAAGGTTGTAGGTGTGTGATTGCTGTTGAGGTTGGCAGGTTCTGACAAGGCTCAGGTGAGCTCTTCCCTCCACACTGATTTCAGCCAGAAAGCAAACTGGGTTTTGCGACTGAGTGGGACCTGCTGTGCACTTTCCTTGCAACCTCCAGCAAGTTGTCTACCCTCTTCCAACACCCCTTTTGCAAGGTGGCAGTTATATGTCCTGTCTTGTGTCACTTTCTTCTTCTTCTGTCTTTTTTACCTCTTTAAATTGTGAGCTTTTTGGACAGAAATTATCTTTTCCTCTGAATGATAAATTGCACCTAATAATGAGATTCTGTTTTCAGTTAATACTGTCTGAACAATGATTGCAAATAAATAATATTTATAGTACCTTTTCATTTCTTCTGTGGTGTTCCCTTAGCTTCTCCTAACCATTCCCAGCATCATAGCATCTTTAATTAGTTTTGACTAATACTCCCTCAGATTGTAAGATACCTGCACTGTGAATCTGAATTATACCAGAGAAGTCAACAGCTTTCTGTCATTGGAACCCAGGGGACTCTATTCCTTAATGATTAAAAAAAAATAAAGCAAACAACAACACCAACAAAATTTATGTGGGTTTAGTTGGCTAAAATGATTTTTCAAACACACTGCATCCTCTCAGGACATTATGTGTTTAAACACATCCCTACCCAAAAGTAATGTAACTCATCTTTGCCAGTCTGCATGCCAGGAAGGGGTATTTGTGATTGCAAGAGTAGTTTATTGACAGTCAGCTATAAACATCATGTCTTGTCTGGGAAGGCCACCCTCAAGCTGAATCAGAGCTCCACCACCGTGGGAGATTGGATGCAAAAGATCACCTGGTACCCTCAGTGAATTGTTCATTGGTGCAAGAAATTGAAAACTCCTAGGGTGCATTTTTCCTCTGCAGAAACCCATCTCAGTGATACCATTTAGGGGGAAGATGAGTCTCTTACCATGTTCTCTAATCTTTCTGGTTCTTCTCTGAACCCTCTTAATTTTGTATCTTACTGATGTCCATACTAAGATCCTAGTTTCTTGTGATGGCTGTGTGGCATACAGACTGGTTTGCAGATGGAGTGCTACCCCTTTTGGTCATACAGAACAATGGTTTATATGCTTGCCCCCTCTTAGCTCCTGTTCTGAGAGTGTTGCGTTAACAGTCTGGTCCATAATCCATGTATCAACAAATTTTACCCCCAATTATTGCATTTTTAAACAGGTTATTTATAGAGATAACAAAAACACGAGGGCTGAGAACTTTTCCCTTTGACAGTCCATGAGAAATACCAGCTGAACAACATGATATTTCTGTTTGTTCCTTTGATAGCAAAGTAGCACAATAAATATACTAATGAAGGACATTGGAACACCAGAACAACTTTGCCTCTCTGTAGTGGCCCTGATTTTGTTACCTCAAGCACACACATTTTCCACAGAAAATCAAAACAGTGGAAAGGCCTTAAATATTTGAACCCCAGTTAAAAGAGTTAAAAAAAAAAAAAAAGACTACATGGAACTAACCAATAAAAAGCTGTTTTCTTCTCCAAATATCAGACCTGTAGCATAAGCTAGACTGACTTTACCTTTGAGACAATTGGCATTAGTGGGACCATGTGGATAATTCAGTTCAGTATTTCTTAGCTCATGAGCCAGTGAAGCTCCTATTTTTAAGTTTTTCCCCCCGTTGGCCAAATACCTTTGCAATTCAACAGCTGTGAATTAAAACTAGATCAAGTACAGAGAAGTAATATGAATGAATGACAATTTATATTATGAAAAGATTCAAGTTTAGTTTGTTCAGCCTACACATCACAGCTGAGGGGCTGTGTCATAACTCTCAGTAAATAAAGCAGGTGGGAAAATATGAGTGAGGGAGAAAAATATTTAAAAGAAAAAGAGAACAGTCAGGGGAAAAAATCCACTGGAAATTAAAAGTGGCTTCTGTTCTTCAGTCACTTTTGTAGTATGAGCAGAGGAGACAGTCTGGCTAGAAGGTGAGCAGTTACACCTTTCTCCAAGGGATTATGGCACTTTCAAGGGGTTCTGTGACCCAACAGATCCCTTGGTTCCTGCTCAAAACTCCCCGAGTTTAAAAAAATTAAGATTAGGATTTGAAACAGAACAAAGAAACTTGTTGAATGCTTCCTCCTAGTGGTTTTAAATCAAAATGACATATTCAAAGTGAAAAAAAAAGTTGAGGCCTCTATCTCTACTATAGATTGAAACTAAACAGATAAAAAATGGCCGTAAAAAGGAGTATTAGCATCAAGGAGAGAGCATAGAGAAAATGTGAGAAAGAGCTGTGCTAAACGAAAGCTACAGTTTAAAGTTCAGAAAATTAAATGAGTGAGAATTTCTAGTGCAAAAGAGAACTAGATCATGAATAGGAAACTGAAACAGTAATAAATAACTCAGCTATACAAGAAAAAAAAAGTAAAAAAAATAATAATAAAAAAAGAGATTGGCTTAAAATGTGACAGAGATGAGGTTTTGGACATCTTTAGGATTAAAGATTATCTATATATATATGATAAAGATTAGGTAAATTTTCTCCCTCATGTTCAGTGAAGATGATATTCAATATGGAATTATATTTTCCTTGGCTAACAAGAAATATTTGAACGGAAATGTGAGTACATCCATGGATGAACAGAGAAGGGAATTAAAGCAATGGAGTCAGAGGCTCAAATAACCCCTTTTCAAAAATACTGTTGAGAACTGGCACATGAAGCTGCAGCTCTGTCAGGATTTTGTGAGAATCTCTTCCCTCACAAGTCCTGTGCAAGGCAAGGGTTAATATGATTGCAGGCAAACAGATGCAGAAACTTGGGGCACAGGTACTGAACTAAGGTTTGCATAAAGTGATATGAAAAGCAGATGCAGAGTGTCTGCTTTTGGATATTATGAGCACAAACCGAGTGACCTTAGTGCAGGTCACTATAACTACGTCATGTCACCACTGAAAGAAACTGGAAACACAGGTTTACACACTGCCAAATATCTTGCAGGTGAATGCTGGGCTGCATTTGATTGAAGTTGTCTGGCTGGGGTTACAGCTCTTGACCTGAAGACAACACAGAGAATGTCTGTCCTCTGGTAATCTGTTTCACAGTTAATTAGCCTTACACTTAAAATCACAAGCATATCTTTCCATTTAAATTAGCCTGACTTCAGCTTCGAGCTACTGCTTCTTGATATACCTTTAATGCCACATTAAAACATTCTTTAGTACCTGCTATTTTTATTCAATGAAGGCACTTATTCACTATCACCTCTCTATTTATTATTTTAATGTGAGTGGAATGACCTCTTTAAGCCTCTCACACAGGTATTTTTCTCATCAATCAAATAATCTTTTAGCTCTTTTCAGCATTTTCCTATGCCTGACCCAGCGATGGCATAGCTGCTGTATGCCATGATCATTATTGTCCTAATAGTATGCAGCCAATTTTCCCTCTCCTGGGAGCTGAAGAGCAGGAACCAGCTGTCAAGATGTGGGAGGGAAAGGGTTAACCCTTTCGGCAATCAGGAGCCAGCTGCAAGGTGTAAAAGATCAGGGGGAAAACAACAATCCTACATAAGGGAGGACCCCATGGCCGGGTGTAGAAGTGTGAGGGAGGGATTTTTGTGTTCTGTCAAGGTAAGGTGTGGGTGTGTGGGGGGGGTTGTTTGGTTTTGGGTTGTTTACTTTTGGGGGGGGGGGGAAGTTGTTTGGAGATTAGCAACTGAAGGGAGACTGGGGTGGCTTTAACACTACTGGAATGTTTTGGGTAAAGGTGTGTGCTTCTGTGGGTGGGAGGATCTCAAGGAGGTGAGCATCCACCTTAGTAAACCCTGGAGTAGCTTGATGTTTTATTCTGGTGTCTAACTTTCTGGTGGGAGGAGATGACCCTGTGTCATAAGTGGAGTCAGGCTGAGTTTGAGCCAGTCCGAGGCAGGGATGTTTGGCAGTATGTTGAGGAGAGGCAGTTGAGCTTGCCTATTAAATGATATATGTATTTGCATCTCTAAAAGGAGATACATCAACTGAATGCAATATCTCTTAATAACTTGCTTCATATTTTCTCCCCTCAAATCAACAATTAATCTTGAAAAGAAACATATTTCCTGATGTAGGGAGCACTTGCTTACTTAAGTTTTAGATTGTTTTGCTTTGTGATATTCAAATACCTTCTCATGAAACTTCTGTGTTCCACTGTGCACCAAAAAAATGGGGAAGATCTCCAGTAGACCTGTTCCATTGTTTTGGCTTGGCATGTCTCAATGTCTAAAGCCACTGCTGGCTGTGAGTCCCTGGGGCAGTGAGGTCTGGAGTTCATCTCTCAGTAGCATGCATGATGCAATTCACATTTTAGGACTGTGCTGTTGTCAGATCTTTACCTCAGTGAGGTTCAAGTCCTTTTCAAGTTTCTCCTCACTGTGAATCACAGCTTTATTGTACAATGAGAACTGGGAGTCCGATGAGATATTACATCAGAGTTCACAGGAGCCACCTTCTGCCATGGATATCTTGGGAATGACAGAGACAAGTGATCTTGTAATATGGTAGGATTTGGGAAATGGTGCTAACATGTGTGTAATGTAATGACAACTTTTTTGTTGATACTCAACCCTAGGGTGACTTCATCAGTGTGTGCTTGTTCAACTCCAGTTGTGCTTATGTGCTAGTATTAACAAAGCCCAGTGATGGGGAGACTGGTACTCCCTATGGAAGCTGTAAGCCACTGTCACTTATTGTTTCACCAACTCAGGTTATCGTATTTTGCCCACTGTTTGTTGGCACTAATTGCAGGATTGAAATGTTTAATTCAAGTGGAGGATGCCAAAACTGTCCCCTTCCCCCAACTATGTTTGCCAGTGATGGGCAAGAGTGACAGGTATAACCATATGGGAAAACACATAGCTCATGGCTGAGTTAAAGATGCTTATACAGGTAAAACCAAACCCCATGAATGATCCCTGTGCAGGACAGGAGGTGGCTGTGCTATAAACTGGGAGGATGAATGAAACTACAAGGACCACCAAAAATAGATACTTTGGGCCCTGCTGCAAAATGCATCACCAAGCACTGCTGGCCCTGCTGAAGGTGAGCAGCCAGGAGAGGCAGGTGAGGGTGAGAATGTCCCTATTTCCTTCATGCTGCTCTTCCCACCAGCTTTGACCATGCTGTATCACACACTTGGGTTTATATGAAGGCAAATGTGTATGCACACTTGTCAGATTCTGTAGGCAGGGAGCAAGATGCTTCATGTAAACCATGGAGACCTAAAACATGTTGGCTGCTGGTAGGATGGAAGGAACAGTGCAAATAGCTCCTCCTGGCTGCTCATCATCCATTCCCATCTACAATATGTGTAGCAGGTGTGAAATACAATTTTAATTAATCCTACCTCATTTATCCAAGTACAAAGCTCTTACTCAATTTGAATTCTTTCCAGAATTACTCTTCTCTCCCTGTCCCTTCTCCCCATTCTTTCCTGAAGTTTTTTTTGAGACTTATTTTTGAGTGAGCTTCTTCAGGGAAAAGGCAGCTGGGGGCTGTTCAGGTTCATATGGCAATTAACTCACACTTTTATTGAGGCTACTGCACAGTAACAAGAAAAATTGTAGTGATAACCATCATCACCCAGAAGTAAGTTAATTTCAGCTGTTAACTTTTAATTTGTCTGTGAAACTTTTAGCCACTTCTTATTTCTTCAAGCAATTCTTGGGTTAGGTTCTCAGGTGGTATAATTTGATTGATGGTATTGAGCTCATTTATACCAGCTGAGAACCCTGTCTGCTAAAACCATAATGAACTAACCCAAAGTTATGGGGGGGTTGGGATTTTGTGGTTTGTTGGATTTGGGTTTGTTTATTTTCTTTTGGTTGGTTAGGAGACAAACTAATATGAAACCTGTACATTAGGGAAAAAATAGAGGTTTTTTCCCTGCTTTGATAAAATATTTCTTAGCCTGTCTTATGTGAGTTACCAAACCTTTTAGCAAATGCTATTATACTCTCCATGACTTTAATTCTGCAGGCTTCCCTAAAAATCCATTTTACATTTGCACAAGCCTTAGCAGGCCATTATCTGACATCAGTCCCAACATCTCTTCAGATAAATAAACTGATTATAAAGCAGTGTAGTGGGCACCATCCCTGCTCCTGTGGTCTCTTTCTAGAGTGCACCATCAGGCACTGCTCTTTGCTCAGCAGGACACTGTCTTCACCTTTCTCAAGCTGAGAAATAGCTGAAGTTATGGTGTCTCTTAAAGGCAACAAAATGACAGAAAAAATCTTTAGGAAGCAGGCACTGTTCAGTCAGTAGCTAGTTTATAACAAAAACCAACAAAACCCTCCATAGATGTGTATATAGGTTCAGTTATCTAAAATAAAAACAACTCAAAAGCAATGCTTGAGATTTCTGGCTCAGCTACTAGCTTCAAGGTACAGAAAGCAAGTGGGAGGACAGGGACTGGCTGCCTTTACATCTTGCTGCTTCCAAGTCAATTCAGGCAGAAAGAATCCCACAGAAAAGCTGCATATTTACATGTTGGGCTTATGTGAGAAGGTAAACTTAATACAATTTATTGATAATGAAGTTCAGCCTCAGGTCTAGACTCACAACGCTGTCAATGCAGGGGAAAAAGACACTCAACCTCTGATGTGTTTACAATTCTGGGAGAAAGTCTTGGACTCTGCAGTGAGCAGAAGACTGCTGAGTCTAGTGACTACCCTCCTTTGTTTTGGGCTCGGAGCTTCTTGGGCTATGTTATAGCTCTAAACCAGTTATGGCCCCTATCTAATGAGATAATAGGGTTGAGTAGATCTTTGTGCTGTATTCCTCAGAAATCCTTACTGGGGATATTGCTGGAGCCAGGTTTTCAAAGTGTGTGGACTTGGCATTCATTCTGCTTGGGTTTTGTTTGTTTTGGGTGTGTGTTTGTTGAGAAATGAGTGCTTTTGTTTGCTTAGCCATTGCACAGGCTGGGGTTCAGAGCTGTGCTTGTCTTTGTGTTGCATACTAAGCTTGGGGTGTGCAGTGAGACTAGAGTGATGAGATGTTCTTGGGGAGGAACCAACATGAATGAGTTACTGGTGTCAGTGTGTTGTACAAAACCAGTAAAATCGTGACCCTGTTTGTAAGAAAAATGGGGTAAACTGTCACTTGGTTCATTTCAACTTTTACTTCAAACCATCTATTTAATCCAGTGTTAGTGCTGGTTTTCCCTTTCTCAATCAATAGGAACATGAGTACAAAACAAGCCAAGAAGTGGAAAATCATTACAAAAAGCAACATACGAAAAGTGGCAGGCAGCAGGAAGTGCTCCTCCAGCATCTGTCTTTTGTTTTGACTTCCAAATGCCCACCAAGAGAGGTCACTCTTGAACCCATCCAATTCTTTTGGAAGCTGAAGTCAGTTGTTGGGATTTTGTCTTATTGTCTGTGTGTAGCTGTGTTTGTGTTGAGGACAGAAAGTCCCTTCAAAATGCCTGGGAAAAAAGAGACTGGATTGTGAGGTTTGAGCAAATGATTTATTTGAACTCCTAGGCTTAACTAACTGGAAGGTCCAAGAAAACCACTTATTTGAAGTCTAATATGCCACCAATGCAGGTTTTTATGGATACGGTGGCAGAATGCACTATTACAACTTAAAAGCAAGAATACACTATCACATATTAGAAAGTATGCTAAATAGTATAGATGTGTTAGTTACAGCATGATAAATATTCACTTACCACTCCAGGTAAGGGCTCTCAATCTTAGAAAAGTCACCTTGGCTGATGTCCTGAGAAAGGAGGAAGGGTCTCCATGCAGCTGAGCATTGGAGAGGCTACTCCCAAAATCGAACCTAAACCTTAGTGCTTTTATCCCCCGTTTTAGTGACTGATTATACAGTTTGAATACATAAGGCTGTGGCTGATACCCTCCAGCTGGTTGTGGCAAAACTATGTCCAACTGGATTATGACATCTGGAGACACAAAAGTTGTTGCTGAAACCACCACTGAAGCCCTCCGGGCTCTCCTTATCTTACTTTCTCAGGAAGCCAAATAATGGTTTGAATTGAGACTTAGGACAAACCATTTGTTGAGGAATTTCAGGGCTCAGCTCAGGGTTTCTGTTCTTTGTGCTGCAGCATTGTACTGTTTGGCCTGGGGCTTATGGACAACTCAAAGCTGAGCCATCTATGCAGCTCTCCATGTGTTGTCCCTGCATAGACAGGTAAATCAAGTCTGAGTTGCTTGCTTGCACCAGATGACCCTGAAACTTGCTTATGAACTATGAAAACCCATACAAAGCCCCAGTCCTGTCCCATTGAAAGTCACCCCCAAATTAATGCTGGAAAATAGATGTAAGAATACATAAATTATTAAAAAAACCCAAAACACAAACAACAAAACAAACCCACACTGAGAGAACTCAAAGTCTGCAGGGTAGGCAGAGAAGGAAAAAAAAACCACACAACCCAAAACAATGACACCACCAAACTCCCAAACCCACTAAACCAACCAACAAACAA
>JANIJG010013483.1:9053-28703 GCA_024611175.1 Megaceryle torquata | reverse complement strand
TTTATACCAGTTTCCCAAATGGAAACTGATGATCCTTCTGACACAACAGAGGTAAATCCTCTTGGGATTTATGATCCTGTTGTATTATACTTTGGTGGCAACTTGGTAATAGCAGTATGCTGTAGCAGCATTATAGGCAGAACATATTTTTCAAAGACAACACATAGACTCCCAAGTCAAGTTTAGGCAGAAGTGCACACAGAAACATGTTCTTCTTAAAGATATTCTCATTCACTACACTTTTTCCAACTGCTTCACCATCTAGAAGGTGAAACTAGTAAAATCATGTTTATTTAGGCAGATAGACTTTATTTCTCAAAGGAAGCAGGCTTCGCTGACATTTATAAATTTATATCTCTTTTCATATGTTTACATATGTATGCATATTTACGGGTACTGCTATGTCTTTATATTTAGATTCTGTATATTTGTATATATTTAAATAGATGTAAAGACAGGAGAGCAACACAAGCCTGTTGGGCAGCAGCAGCGGCCCAAAAGCTTGTGTAGCTGGAAAGCCCTGGGCCCTCAATGGGGAGAGGAGCGAGGCACCGGGAGCAGCGCAGGGTGCGGACGGTTCCCCCGCGGCTCCCGAGGCGCCGGGCCCCGCCATGGAACGTGTCCGGCTTCCCAAGTGAGAGGCGCGCAGGCGTCTCTCACTCCCCAGCCCCGGTGAGATGCTCTCGGACGCGGGAAGGGGACCGCTCTGCCTCCTTTCTCTCCGGCCTCTCTACCAACTTTTTCTCCTTTTAGCCCAGACCCCTAGCTGGTTTCGCGTGTTGTGGGTTCTTTTGGCTGTTTTTTAGCGGTTTTTTAGGGGAGGTTGTTGTGTTTTGTATTTGGTGTGTTGTTTTTGGTTGGGTTTGTGTGTGTGTGTGTGTGTGTTTTTCCTTGTCGTTGTTTATTGTTTCCGTTTTATTAAAATGTTGCCCACTCCCCCCAGAAGCCCCTTTGCCACAAGCTCTTCGTAGCTCCTACTCCTCCAGTTACGACTATCCGTAGGGCGACCCGCCTGTTGATTATTCCCTCCTCTCCTTCTCTAAGCTTCCACCCGCCCTCTGCCCCCACCCCTCCTTCCGCTTGATTTCAAACCTTTGGATGATGTTTTGGTGTCATTAAGAGATTAACATCCCTATAGCACCAGGGGAGAAGAAGAAGAAGGAGGAGAAGAAGGAGGAGGAGGAGGAGGAGAAGGAGGAGGAGGAGGAGGGTGGAGGGGAGAGAGACAGGCAGGCAGGAAGGTTGGCATATTAACACGAGTGAGGCTCTCCTCCCGCTGTCCCAGCCATCCCCGGCTCCTTGGTGGCAGCGGAGGGGGGGCGTTCGCTGGCGCCGCGGGTTGCGGCCGGCGGACTGCGCCTGGTGCCCGCGTCTGGGGATCTGCGGCGGCGGGGGCTGCCGGTGGGCGGGCGGCGGCGGCTCCTGCTCGCAGTCCCCCTCTCTTTGATGAGCAGCGAGGCGGAGAAGCGGCAGCAGGAAGCACCAGGAGGAGCATTTCTACCCCGAGGTTTATGAATGGCACTGACATGGAGGAAATACCGTTTCAGAAAGTCAAGACCAAGAGGAAGAAGTGCTGCCACTGCTGCTGCTCCCCGCCGGCTGCTGCGGCGGCGGGAACAGGAGCTGGACTGGGAGACCCACCTCCCTTGCTGCTGCTGGATGCCATCGCCTGCGAGGATGAGTTTGACTGCAAGGAGCTGGAGGCTCTCTTCCAGAGCTACAACCTGAAGCTGGAGCAGACGTCCACCCTCAAGGCGCTGGCCGTCCTCATCGTGCTCACCGCCAGCTTGGCCCTGGTGGAGCTGCTCTCCGGCCCTAGCCTGACTATCTCTAAAGGCTCGCACCCAGTGCACTGCATCATCTTCCTCTCGCTCTTCATCGTCACCAATGTCAAGTACCTGCAGGTGACCCAACTGCAGCAGATCGTCAAGCTCACCTTGCTCTTCAGCTTCACCTTCTCCTTCCTCTGCTGCCCCTTTTCTCTCGGCGCCTACGGCATGGAGCCCCCCAGCACCCCCGAGCAGGGCATGTGGCAACTCATGCTTGTCACCTTCGTCTCCTACTCGCTGCTGCCCGTCCGGACCCTACTGGCCATCGTCTTCGGGCTGGTGGTATCCGTCTCCCACCTCATCGTCACCGCCACCTCCGTCAGTGCCAAGCGGCAGCGGCTCTGGAGGACGGTGAGAGAGGGCTGGGCCGGGCTGGGCTGGGCACTGCAGCACTGCACAGCCGGGCGGTGCGTGCCCGGCGGGCGGGGAAGAGCGGAAAGGCGCGGAGCGGCGCGGAGCGCGCCCCTGAGGAGCGGCGGAGGCTCCATGCCTTCCCCTGCGCAGCCGGTCGGGATGACAACTGGGGAATGCCCAGTGTGTCCCCGTCGGGGAAGGGGCTAGCACGCACCTGTGCTTCAGGCGGTGTGCGTAATTCCCGAAAGTTTCCGTGAGGCAGTTGCGGGGGACAGGTCAGCTCTTGGGAGACGGGACCTCTTGGCTTTGTCTCTCCAAGAAAAACGGGGAGACGGTAGAGGAGCCAGAACTACCGTTTCCACGCCGGGGCAGGTTCAAGAGCACGGCATGCACAGTCGGTGCAAATCCAGTGCGTATAAATAACACCGTTTGAATCGGTACAAACGTGGTGTAGACAATAAGCTGTGTGTGCTAATAACACTTCAATCGAGTTGATTCGTAACCTCGCTGTCTCTTCCATCCATGGAAGTGACATTCTTCCATCTTATTCGTGCCCACAGCCCGTCTTGGGGGGGCGGTCTGCAGAAAAAAAAACAGAAATAGGTGGGACACACAAAGGGGGAAACCCATCTCTGTTCTTCCAGCGAACGAGTTAGTCCCCTTTCCGTTTCCCCAGGGAAGCTGCAGCCCCCTCTCCACAGACATTACCTGCTTTATGTATGTCAGTGAACTTCCTAGCAGTTCCCTTTCCCCTCCAAATTAATCCAGCAAAACCTCCCTCTGCAGCAAGCATCTTTGGAAACGTGCTGCTGCACTCCCACCCCCCCCTCCCCCCCGCCCCGAGTAGCTATTTATAGCCCTGCAGGGCTTTCTCCGGATCCCGTGGCCTGATGGGCCGCACTGGCAGGGGGTGGATGAGGAGATGCGTATATAGGAAACGATGGGGCTGGGAGTCGGGGCTCCATTATGTTTTGCCTCTGAAGCACTGAGAAAGAGAGATTGAAAAATTTTTGTATCCTCCCTCGTGTTGCATTGATTATGTCTGCCCTCAGGAGAAGCACATGGGTTCTGGGGTCTAGATTGGTGTTAAACAACAAATTAATGCATAATTGAAGTATTTAGTACATTACTTCTGCTGAATCGTGGTATTATTCTCTATGTCTGTGTAAGGCTGTGTTGTGATCCTAGGATGCACACAGTTGGTGTGAGCATAAACACAGCCATAACCAGAATTGTACACACCTTTGCGCCCAGAACTGTGAATTTCTTCTTCCTCATTACAAGCTTACACAGACACACACATCCCAGCATGACATACATGCACATGATGGAGATACACAGGAACAATCAAAAGAATGGGGTTACTGAGACAAACAGGATTATTCATGGCTTCACGCTGCTGAGCTGGTGGATAAAATAAATTGTATATTTTGAAGGGGAAGAGAGAGATAAGCTGAGCTTTATGATTTACCCAGATAATCTGATGGTCTATTTTTAAATGCGTGCTTTAGTTTCCATGAGAGGGAGAGATGATGAAATGCAGGAGCACTGAGGGAGCCTTCCTTAAAATCATTCCAAAGGATGCTAAAACCACTAAAATATCTGTCTTTGAGTAGGGCTGAAGATAGCTCTTTTTCACTAGAGTACCGATTATTCCTTATGGGTGTCCAGGCTATCCTGGCTGCCCTGACACAGAGGTAGATTTTCCTTTATGCCAAGTTGCAGCTCAGGGCGGCATCTGCTGTTCTAGACAACATAAAGAAACTGATAATAACGTCTGCTCACTAAATTATCTAACTAAAGGCTTGAATGTGAAACATTTTTAAGAGAGGAGATAGGCTAACTCTTTCTTCATACAAGTTTAACTTAAATTATTCAACCAGCAAGAAGGTGGCTTGCAAATATGTAGAAACAGTTAACTAGTGGCTGATGTAACACATGTAAGTTACTTCTTCATCACCCTCTCCCTCCAAACTCATTTCAGTAATTTGTATGCAGTACCCAGAGCAGTATGCTTTGCTGGTAACGGGGCAGAAATCAGCAAAATAACTGGTCTGTGAACTTGTGTTGCACAGAAATGCACATTGATTTGTCTCACATTTGGATGAAAAAAAGTATTCTGATTTTGAAGACTGTATATGTGTGTGGAAGGGCCTCTTCTCTTACACAGAAGTTGTTTTTTCTTTTCCAAAGACCAATTTCACAATGGTTGGAAATTTAAAGCTATGCAAATGCTGCATCACATGAATTTTATTTGCCTGAGAGTAGCCTGAGAATAGCTCAGCCTTTTTTTGTAAAGGCTCAAATGAATGCTGGCTTGCAGTTCAGATCTGCTTTCCATCCACTGGATTTTATCATGACCATCCCAGTGCTCATAGACACAGCATGCAGTGGGCCTGTCAGGAAGGCAGGATTACTCTATGTAGAGCTGCAATAGAGTAAATGGCTCTGTTCTTTTTCCCAATCCCTTGCCCTCTAGCCCTAAGCAAATGGATGAATTCACATCTTTGCTTAGAAATCTGCTGAATCTAAAAATGCAGAAACACCTTCACCAACCACTGAGACCAGTGTTCTGTTAAAGGAGCCTTTGAGTTTTGGGTGATTCAGGCAGAGAACCAATTTTATTTTTATTGAGCCTGATCTTTAAGAGAGCACAGATCTAGTAACTTCCATCGAAGTAAACTGGCAAGTCACAAGCAAGATCAAGAACTTCACACTGTTTCAAGTTCAACCCATAAAAACTATGTGTCACCAAATTAGTGGGTTTGTTCTGAAGTAGGCTGTTGGATGAACATTTTCTATTTCATGATTTCTGTGGAATCATGATATGCAAATCTCTGAACGTCAAAAGCTTCAGTGGCTTCAACAGTGCTAAATCAGACCCTGACTGGGTCCCATGGTGTGCTTAAAATTTGCATTCATATAAACGTACAAACACTTCAGTATATTAAAATCTATAGATTCATTCATTGTGGGAGTTTGTTATGAGGTACACACAGTAAAGTACATTTAATTTACAAGCTATAGTTTTCTACAGCACAGTATTGTCTCTGGGTGGTCTGTGGAGATTACAGGCTCGTTTCTTCTAGCTCTCCACCAGTAGATTTCACATCACGTCACATCACATCACGTCATAGTCGAGACACATATATGTTGAAAAGCAAGAGGAGAGGAGGGTAATGCAAGTAGAAGGGGGCAAAGACAGACAGGGGGAGTGATGTGGCAGAACTTGAGCTTCATCTTTCCACTGTTTTTTCATCAAATGAAAGATTCCCATCTGCTAATCTGTCCTGTTCTCTTAAGAGAAATGTAGTAATAGATTAAATATATATATAAATACATGGAATAGTAAAAATATGCAAAGTGCTTGTGGGCATCCCTGACCCCATTTGGAGTAAGTTCATAGCAAAAGGCATGCTGACTTCACAGCTAGTTTTGCATGTCTTATTTGCATTGTGATAAGGGTGTAAATAGTTTATATAGCATATTGATTAGTTGGACTCTTTCACTTCCTATAGAGTCATGGAACAAAATGCTCATGCCTTATAATGTGACAAGGTGTCCACAGGCAGCCGAACCTACAAATGAAGTTTTAACAACTTGGACTATAGTCTGTTTTGTTTTGGTTTTGTGTTGTTTCCCCACCCCTCATAGCTTCCAGATGTATCTTAGGGGCTTCAGAGCAGTTGCAGAAATACGGAAGCCTGCTTGAAGGAGCTTAGTCTAATTTTTGCTGTGATGCAGCGGTTGGATGTTAAGAAACATTAAGGCCAGATGGGGTGAGAAGGCAAAGGCTGCTCACAGGAATTACCGAGTGGTGGCATATGCACAGTTTCATGACTTAGTGTTAAATAACTTTTTTTTTCACCCTTTAGATATTTTTATCCCCTTAGCTTTTTAAAAAATGTATGCTTATTCCCATAAAATTCAAAAACAAATCATACACCAACAAAGTGCCCTCACACATCCCAGAAACCTTTGTGAAAGGCAAAATCTTTTGTGAAAGCCAAAGTTCCAACAAAAGTAACAAAGAGCAGAAGAAAGGTGCTATCATGAACTAGTGAAAAAAAAAATTCAGAACTTTGGTGAAATAAATGTTGTAGTATTTTTCTGGCTACAAAACTGATTTTATGCATGTATTTATTTATTTGTATGATTAGCACTTTTATTGATTCACAAACTACCAAAATTGTAGTGGAGAATGGCTAGACCATGAAAAGGATAACTTGGAGGAAACTGGTAATGGTTATTTAAAATAATTTATTTAATACTTAAATTTTATTTTATCTTAAAGTCTTTGCAAGTTAGTGTGACAGATAGTCTGGCATATCACAAGGAATTATTATTATCATGCCAAAGTTAATCTTATTTCATCTAGTGTTTAAAATGTAATTAATGAACACTTCACTGACAGAACTGTTAATCTCCACACCTTTGTCTATCACACAGAAGGTAAAGTCTAGCAGCCTAATAAAAAGGGTTGCAAATCAAAGACAGCTCAGCTCCATTGTCGTTACTATCAGTGCAAAGCTCAGGTTTTCTTTTTCATGCATATAAAATACTACTGAGGTTCTGTACTAGTTCATTCTCTGTTGTGCTTTTCAATTATTAATATTAAGAATATCTCTAGTATTGAAAAGATATCTATGCACTAATAATCTGTTTGAATACACTGTTTTCCTCTCTTTCCAAAGACTGAGACCACTATTCTTAGAGATTCTCGTTATCTGTTTGTAACTTTAAGGTTACATTTATTCCCTATTAAAATATTGGTAAAACTTATTTTTCCTAGTTGAAGTGGGATGTTAATCTTCATTTGTGGCAGGGAGATTGCCAGGTATTTATCACAGTCCTTTTATCTAGGGGCTGTAGTATAGTATTTTCTATAGAATATAGAGCTCACTGTCTTTTTCCACATAAAGATTGATATGCTCTTGGCTTCTTGAGTGTGAAAACTGCTGACTGCTCTTCATGGGTTTCCAAGCAATAACAGCATGATGATGGTTCTGCATGCCTGAGAAATGAGAAACCTTTGGGAAACTCAGAAGAATTGTACAGGCATGGAAAAATAGTAAATACAAATAATGTATCCAGTAAGTTTATTTGGTTTTCTCCAAGTTAACAGCCTGGATAGTATGCAGTCTTCTCCCAGTCAGTGTTACTATATTCAAAATTTTATAAGAATTTAAGGTTTTTTGGTAGCTGTTCTTTGTGATGATTTGTTATATGACCTTTGTATGGATACCGGTGGTTAGTGTATTACTGTTTGTATTGCAATAACAACTGTGGGTCTCCATGATGGACCAGATGCATGTTAACTATTCCAATGAATAAATACATGCCCAAAGGACAGACTTTCTCCTTGAGTCCACATCTTCCTTTCCCATTCTCTACTTTTCATTTGGAAAAAAAAAATCCATGGAAATGTATATTTAATTTGCTAATGGCAAGCTCAGACTACTCAGACATTTCAGCTTAACTTAGTCTTGTTATGCTCAAATTCTTGTTCATGGACAAAGAGGAAACAAACACATCTTATATAAGACTAGGATTTATTTTTTTAGTCTAATTGAAATATTAACTGGCTGATAAAAGATTTATTAATAGGCAAGATCCTATTATTACTGAATAAAAAGAGGGCTTCTATGCAGAAAATGTTTTAATAAAAAAGCTAACACTATCATACACTCAATTTTTGCCCTCTTTCTTTGATATTACTCTCACTCTTTCCATGCTTCTCCAGGTCTTAAGGTTAGAGGCTTCATTCTGCTGATAGTTTTGCCTGTGTTGGAAGTGTCTGGAGTCATTCACTGGAAGAAAGGGGATATTTACGTTAATGGCATCTTCTTTGCTCTAGGATCCACTTGGGGACATTTTTATGTTTGCTAACATAGAGCTCCATGTTGTATCCAACTTTACTATATATTGTTCCTTTTATGTATGTTAGATACTTGTTCTTTATTATCTTTGTTACACTTAAACCCAGTTTTGCCCATCTTCAGGTCCACATTTCTTTAACTGACCATTGCTGAGTCTTTTTTATAGATATGGGTGTTGTCCTCAATACCAAGCATATGCCCCATGTTTTGTAAGTCTGTGCCTGCGCTCCTCTACACCATCTCTGTATCTCCACTTCTCAAGACCTCTGTTATGTTTCTGTAGGCCTGTATTTCTGCATGCTACATCATTATGTTATAGTCATAAAACTGTTGTGATTGTGTACAAATATATGCAAAAGTAATAAAAATTACCTACAGACATTTGGTCAATTAGAAAAAAATTCAGTTATGTTTCAACTGTGTAAAACAAAGTGCAGGGACATCAAAAAAAGTGTAGCCTGATAAGCTAAAATTTCAGCCTAGAGCAAGCCTAACATGGCTCAGTCCAAAGGTCTTGCAAAATCAGTACAAAGCTTATGGCTTTCTATATAACAATGGCAATACAGTAATAGCAATGGCAGTACAGTATTACAGGGCTATATGGTTGCAGTCCTTGTTATTATGTGTGTGGTTTGGACTGTGTCTGTGTGTCTTATCATTGCTTTCATTTCAGTGCTAACAAAGTAAGCCAAATGCTGGCTTCATTTCAAAATGGTAAAATTTTATCATCTAGACCCTAGTTAATAGCAAAATATTGCATGTGGTGTTAGTACTTAGGGACTGTATTTAATTTGCTCTGTGAAAAAGCAATTTTCATATCTGTTTAAGCATCCTCAAACTCAGGGACTTCCAATTTGTGTTTAAAGATCGTTGAGACTTCTACGGGATAAGTTACCAAGGGTCTCTCTCACCCCCACTTTTTCCTTCTTTCCTCCTTTCCTCCTTCTTTTCTTCTGTCTTTCTGTCTTTCTTTCTGATATATTCAGTGCTAAACTCACATGAGAAAATTTTGGGAATAGGGAGTACTCATCCTTGATGTGCTCTACCATTTTGTCTTCTGAGTTCAAACTTTTATTTTTCCCCCCATCTTCTTTTCCACAGTTATTAGTATAGTGCAGTGCCTTGCTGGACAGAAACAGTGTAATATAACATCTAGCTAGTGCAGGTTTCAATTTCTTTTCATCAACTTTGAACAAGCTCTGAATGTCTTAATGTCTATATTAGATGGACCTTACTAACAAGAGCAGAAGTTTTATTTCTAACTTTTTTGTGTCTCATTCTGTTAGTTTTGGTGCACTGCATATTTGCATGCTAAATTCTACTGTTGCCATTTTAGAAAACATCAGCTATCATAAAATAGGATGGTTAGTTTTTGTCTTGTACTTTCTTAGATTCAAAAGGCCATATACCCCGGCATCCCTATGGGAATTAAGTAGTACAGAAGATACCTAAATGCAAATGGCATGTGTAGAAAGAGTGACATGAGCCAGAATAGCATCATTCCTTGTTGCTTGTAATCTATTGGTTGTGCCAATATGGAATAATTTTTAGGAAGTCTGTTATGGGTGTGGCAATGGATGGTATGGTTTCATGCAGGTTTCATCTTGTGATTAATTAATAATATGTTATAAGAAAATTTTACCTAGGACTGATGTTTGTGGAATGTTCATGGTTTACAACTCTTGAAGGTTGCTGACAGAAGGAAGTCGGGCTTCTTCAAGGCCCTTGCTGTTGTGAAGGGGAGGAAACAGTGCAAGTGGAGGAGGCTGGTTCAAGCTTTGGGACTGAGCTCCATCTTTGGCTTGCTATGATGAATGGGTCTGAGACACCATCAAAGAGTACAATGTAACCCATATTTGTCAATTTCCATAAATCTTCTTATGATTCTGTCTTAGAAGATGAAAGTAATTATACACACACACAAATTAGAAAATGAAATAACACTAATAAACACAACTGTAAAAGAGATTTACATAAAATATATCCTTAATTTGAAGTATCAACAGACTGAAAAATAATACTGTACAGAACTTGTGAAATTTGTTCATATGAAGTTAAGAATAGGACTATGCCTTCTAAGTAAATAATGTCTTTCTTTTTGTACAGAGTTTGAGTTAATTTGTATAAAACACAATGGGGCAAAATTAAGCTTTGAGGTAGATAGACCAATGTTCATCCAAAGGTGAAGGATATAGGCCTAAGACTCATTTCAAAACCCATCTCACAGGGCTTTGGAGAGATTTACGTGAGGTGCCAACAGTTATTCTTGATGGTAATAATTTCATCCCAGAATGATTTAACTAAAAGGGCACACCATTAAATGTGAATTATGTAGGAAGTCAATATCTGTTTGTTTACCTCATGATGTGAAAGTAGTAATGGCAGTGGAAAGGAACATCTCTTTATAGGAAAACAGGCCTATAAGAGAGAAGAACTATTACCAGGATCAGATTCTTACTGTTGAAGGTTGTTTTCAGAGTCTGCTCTGCAGATTTCTGGTTGCTGCTGTCATGGCTGTCAAAGATTTGTATGCTACTCCTCACTTGGGATTATGGGTTACAGAGTTTAGATGCTATGCTCTGGAAATTGAGTACGACCCCTCACAGACATCCTATGTGGTCCTGGTACTAGACTCTGCAACCATTCTACTAATGTGTCCGCTGGTTTAATGCAAATTAGCTGTAGTGGGGCTGTGGGAGTTGAAGAAGCCTAGTTTTTAAGTCCATGATTGGTTTAACTATGCTGAGTGCTCTATCTGTCATTCATCTATGCTTTGAAATATAAGGAATAATTATACTTTTTGATACAGAGAAACAACTTGAATTCCTCCGTGTTCAGCATGTGAGTTTCTTATTCACACTCCCAGTTATGTAAATGACAGTGATGAACAATATCTGCTTGAGTTCCCCCAGATGAAAAGTTTACATTAGTTTATTTGGCCTTCTCCATGCAGCCCTCTCTATTTTAGGCAGTAGTAGATTGCAGTTGAGTTAATTTGCCTCATCTATTAGGAAAAATAAACTGCTTTATCAATAGTTCATTTCTTCTTGCTTACAGTGTTAAAAGATTAGGCTGATTTTGCCCTTTGAAGAATCCACAACTTGAAGAGGGAATTCTTGTTCTAAACTGTACTTGACACTTACCAGCTAATATTAGTCCAGTGGCTGAAATGGCTTTGGTAAGAGGGTAATGTACTTTCCTAACTTAAAGCACATGTTCTTATAACAGTTTCTGGAATATCCTTCACTGAAAAGGCTGATGATGTTTCAGAGATGGGCTTTTAGTTCCATTGCTATTGCTGAATTTGAAATCCAGAAGAAGGTTATTGATAAATTGTTTGGCATGGCTTTTTTATCTCAACATCATTACTTCTAAGCCTTATTTGATGTCTAATGGAAACATGAAGGGAATCATGAATGAGTTCCTGAATATCCACTAACTATTAAATGTAAATCTTATGTGTATCTAATATATTTATTTGAGGGACAATGTATAGGGTAAGCTATAGGTTTTTCTTGGCTTGCATAGGGGCAAGGGGCATGAAAAATACACCTTTCTTACTCTTGAGTCTTAGGAGAATATGCTGAAAAATTTCACAGTTGATACATACAGTTAGGGTGAACCAGAAGTAATGAAATGGGCAATGACCACTTGCAAAGATAGGAATCGTTCTCTGTAACTGATATTTTTGTAGCATTGCTAGATTATCATCAGAAGACCTAATAATTTAAGATGATGTTTTGTTTGCTTACTTTTTTTCTTTTTCTGCTGCTGCTTTCGTGGAACCAGTCCCTGTCAGTTTTGTGCTGACTACTGCAGTTCTTGGTGTAGTGACCTCTACTGAAGTTCCCCCAAAGGAGACCTTGGCCAGATACAAAAGAGGAAACTTTCTCCTGGGATGGGAATTAACAAAGAGAAGATGTTGTTCTTTCTTAATTTCCCTAAGGATGCACAACATTCAGTCCCAGGACTCCATCTGTCTTGTCAATTAGTGAGTGTACACTCATGAACCTTAGTCCCAAATCTCTATGGTATCATTTGCAAAAGCCCCATTTCTCCAGCATGATCATATACTGAAGAACGGATCTTGGTTACTGATTACAATGATTTTTCATTCTCTTGGGCAAAAGATGCAATATCTAAACTAGAGAAAAATTGTCATTCTTACAAAATGTTTTACATGCCCCTGTAGTTGTCTTTTGAAGTTTACATAAAGTTCCTGGTCCATGCTAAAAGTAAGGATTTGACACACATATAATCCATTTTCTAACATTCCCAAGGAAATTCTCTTCACAAGGAGATACCACATGTTATACTGGCTTCTTTTCTCTTCTGGATGATAGTTGCTGCCATTCCACTCATAAAAAAAAGTGAAAAGTCAAAGTCTTACACCTACTTTGTACAACTCAGTTCTGAAATTGTAATTAAAAAAAATATATATTCCCGAGGCTGATATATAATGATAAGTTACAGTAATCTTACTGTTCACAGTCCTAAATGTGGATGGTTTTATTCAATGTTACAAATCTTGGCATTTTTCCTTATTGCAGTTTAGGGGTTCAAGAGTAGAGCTGTATGAGGGAAAGGTCTTTTCTTCTTTAGAGTCACAGTTCAAATGTAGTTTGCCAGAGTTCAAGTTTCTTACTATCTAAAGATATTTTGATTATCTAACAAAATGTGTAAGAAAAACTGATGCTGATAGCCCAGCTTCTGAGATGCAAATGTGAGTTTTTATATAGTAAATTGGTAACTCAGCAATCCCAGCAAAATTAACACTTTTCTTAGTCTGTGGGCAAACATGAATGTTGTTTTGCTAAGATTGCTTATGAGGTATTTTCTATGTCTTACATGGAATTATAAGAAAAGTTAACAGGTCCTCTACATCTGCATGGTATTAACGTGTATAACAATAGAATGTGAGGCAAATTTCATTCCAGGGTATTACAGAGCTGTGTTTGACTTTTAACATATTGGGTAAATACCAAGGTTCTTACTATGGCAAAAGGCACACACAATTCTCTGAAGGGAGAATTGAGGACTTTGACTTGTCCGCAAATGACAGCGGTGCAACATGTAAGTAGACATTGGCTATAGCTTGAGCATATTGCAATGAATGTCATGTATTTTGAGGATGTGGTTTTTTTTCCTTTAAGGAACCTTTAAATCATCCCAAAACTACCAGGTACAGCAGTGCAAAAGCTGCCATGCAGCAGGCTGTCTTGGAGTAATTGAAGATGTGAAAAACATTAGAAGTCAGGTTACTAATCCTCAGGACAAGTATTTTTCTCTAGCATCTGGAAATCTCACAATTGTTTTCAGAGTTGGTTAAACCATCTCCTGTTGGAAAGTTTCTTGGAATCAGTGTAGATGTCAAAGGTCTACTGGTGACCTAGACATAATACAATATATATACCTAGATGTAATATAAGATAATGTAATTAATATATGTAGATGCTGATTGGTATTACCAGTCTGTAGACAGAGCAGTTTCTGGGTTAAGTTCCTTTGGGGAGTTCCATGTGACAAAGGAGTATTATTGTAAAAATGGTATCTCGTTATCTTTCTCAGTCTTTGTCCAACAGGTACAATGCTTCATGTTTTAAACATCTCCTAGCCTCTCTTCGGGGATGAATTTTGTCTGGCACATGATTTCCCTGAGTGAAGAATGAAGGAAATTTTTTTTGCAAGAAAAAATTACTGAGAAGTAAACAGATACTAGACTTCCTTTTAACAATTAATGAATACTGGAAGCTCAGTTCCACTTTCCATTTTATGCATTAATTTAATCCTTATTAAACTGATGGACACAGAAGACCACTGATGTCAGTCAAACATAATGCCAAAGACAAGAAGCAAAATGTTCTTTGTACAAGCCTGTGGATAATGCCCTTATGGTCCGAAGCACACTGTTTGATCATTGGTTGCTCCATGTCCAAACCCTAACTCATATTAGTTCCATCCATAGAATGTGTGCAAGCAGAACAGGAACTCCAGCTAATACATTTTCTCCTCTGACTCAAGGGAACTGGAACCCAAGTCTTTATATTAAGAAGAGGAGAGCCTTGGTGACACACCTTGGTGCACCATGGTGGGGCACATTCACTTTCTGCACTATGAGGTCACTCCTTCCTTGCAAGGGTAGTTGTGCCTGTGCCTTTGGTGAGGGTGGATAGCACTCTGTACTGTCCAACCAGAGGCATGCTTTTGTGACTTTTGTCAGTCAAGCTTAGTCACGTGAACTTAAAAATGTTGTCACACAGCCAGATTCATTTTGGCGATACAGTCTCCTCTGTTATAATCTCACCTCTGTGTGGATTATAAAATGGCATAGAAATGGTAACACACAGGTCAGATAACAGGAAATATCTGGTGATATCATCACATCTGCTGTTTATGTCCTGAATAGTAAATCTGGAAACCATTAGCAGGTGTGATGATGTGTGATGCAGAAGTAATGCCCTTGAACAGGAATTTGTTGAAAAGCAGTGCCTGGACTTTGTTCAAACTCCAGGAACATCAGATACCCAGACTCTAGTAGGAGGGAAGTCTCATAGGTGATTAGGGGTAGGCAAATAATTAAAAGGCCAGCTATTTCTTTCTGTGTTTCCTAAGGCAGCTATTAATGTCCTAGTTTTACTCTCAGGACAGTGACTTTTAAAAATGTCTAGAAGCAAATAAAATCTGTTTACAGAGTTTTAATTCCTTCAAGTGCCCCAAAGCTTTAAAAATTGCCTGTGTCCATAAGGAAGTTTTATATTTATAAATATATGGTGGGCTCAGTGAGTGAATAATGAAACCCATTAGTTCTGTAGCAGATGTGTCTGGTGATAACTACAGAAGATAGTATATGGGATTTTGATATGGGAAATCAATGGCTTTGTATGTTAGCATGGAAATGTTATGTGAATATGTTATTTCTTTCAGAACGGACAGAAACTATCTTCTCTGCATGCAAAGTAGACTGTTTCGATTTTATACTATTATTTTGGCTATCTTTGGTTCTGAATACCTGAGTTACAAAGAAGGCACTCAAAGAAACCCTTAGTTTTGATAGCAAAGGTGATAACCTGTAATAATCTGTGCTTTTTAGCACTGCTGCATCCAGTCACAGTCAGGAACAGAGGAAGATTCATAATGTGTTTAAATGTGTGATGCAGTGTCTTTCAGGAAGAGACCTTGCGTAGTACTGTTGTTGCATGTATTCAGATAAAGACGTCTTGCAGCAAACTCGTGGAAAACACGTAAGAGCGCTTGCTGAAAATGAATGAAGCAGTGCTATAAATTGCACTAGTGTATATCCTGAAAACAATCTCACTTTCCAGCAGTGTCTCAGGGAAGCACTGCTTAAGATGCTTCCTTTTCAATAAGTGTTTTCTCATTTCATCTGAGAAACAGTAACACAAAGAAAACAAGGGATTGCTCATGAACTTTACAGATAAAATTCTAGGCTGAAATTCAGCTTGTCTTATTATTACTGTGTTTTGGTAATGCCTACAGGTGTCTACTTTCATTAGCTTCTCGACTTGCTGCTTGCTGTACAAGTACACAAATAACAGGAAATCCATTGTCCTTTGCTAGACATGACAAAGAACAGAAAAAAAGACTAGCAATAGAGAAGCAAGATGATTTTTCAAAACTTGGAGGTCAGTCAGAATAGATTGTGAGTCTTCTGACTCCAGCTGCAGTTGTCTGAGACAAGAATTTCATAAAGTAGACTTAATCTTCATCATAAAGCCCTAAGGAATAGTTTAAAATATTTCCACTTACTGTGGGCTTAGCCATACTGTCATGTTTTCTTCTTTTCAATTACTTTGAGATGAACCTTTTCCTCTGGACTGCATGACTTGGGGCAGGATGTTCATAATAGAGTAAGGAGTTCCATGTTACAGCTAAATGGAGCATTTTTATGAGCCATTTAAACTTTCAATGTATTTGCCTCAGTAACTTTATTATTAACTGCATAAGATGTAGATGAAAGGTTGATTCTGTATACCCAAAGCAAAGACATGGATGTACGAAACCAAGAATATCTATTCATCTGTGTTTTCCAGTAACAGTTGGAATTATTTCACTTCATTTTTTCTCTCTTGGGCAAAAAGAAGCTACAAATATGTTTTTGAATATTTTCCATCATGTTTTAGAAGAAACAAACTGTAATGTGTACATTGTAATGGCTAATCCTTATAATTCTGTGTTCCAGACATAATGTGAGATAAAGATGAATGGAGTTGTGCCAGGGCATATTGTATTTTAATTCTGATAATGGTAAGAAACTAACACTAAACAATGTGAAATCTGAAAAATAAAAATTATCCTTAAATGCTGATTATTTTAATTTCTGTTTGGCATTGCTTTAAAAATAATAACAAGCTTTTGGGAAGCAGTATGCTCATTTACCTGCAGAGGATTTGGGCTTTTGTTTGCTCCATGATAAAAAGAGATAGAAGTAAAACGTGTGAACCTGGCCAGTTTGGGAGGAAACCTGAAGGAGTCATTGGTTAGTCAAACAAAAAAAAGATGAGTCAAGCTGTTCTGTAACCCATTGCTAACTGATGATAATTCCCAGGAGTAACATCACAAGTATTAGGAAAATTTTGCCCTGCACATTATGGACTTTTACCTGTAGATCTATGTTTGATGGCACATGGTTGAAGCATACTTTAGCACAACAAATTGAAATGATCGACAAATAGATAAAAAGTTATAATGTGAGAAATATAAGTGGCTTTCTTTTATAAAATATTGTGAAAAATTATCTTTTCATACCTCATGTCTGCTTTCATTTTTGAAATTTTCATTCTGCTTGGGTTTTTTTTTGTATTTGAATTATATGTCTGAATATTGCAAATGCTAGTCTAAAGTATGCAATCACCTACACAGAGATAGAGCAGATTTATTCTAAAGTTATTAAAAGAAGTATCCTGCCTGTTTTCTATTTTTTGTCCTTCCTCATTCAGTTTTTCCCTCCCAAAGGAAATGAGTCAGAGGACTCTAAATATCTGTCTGTCTCTTTTCCTCATTAGTGTTCTTGCACAGACTTCTCAAAGATTTTCCTTCAGCTCATGTCTAGGCATCTCTATAGCTAGGGGGAGGTCTCTTTTTTGATATCTTTCCTGAATTCTTTTATTACACAGGCTATAAATATAACTCTGCATCTTGTGCTCAACTCCTGCTTGTGCAAGACCCTCAAAAAAGGAATTAATTTTGGTGCAGCTTCCATTCCTTACACTTTTCAATAGTAGAAATTGATGCAGAAATGGGAAAAATCAAAGGGTATCTCTCTGGCTGTTCTGCTTCATCCTGGAATAAGACTTCTGTGGTGCATTTTCCTGAATATGAGCATCCAAACTCCTCCAGAGACTGGTTTTTTTTGGTATCTAAGTTCAGAAAACAGTAGAAATTGTATTGGCTCATTCTGCGTGGTGTTTTGTACAACTTAAATTTGTGAACCTCTGGTAGTAGCTGAAAGGTTGGGGTTTTTTTTCTGAGTTCTTGGAAAAAATAAAGCTCTCCCAGCTCCTACAATTAAAAGCATTTTGTCAGTTAAGTATTTGAAGTAAACTCAAGTTTTCCTGTCTGCTTAATTTTAACTTTGTGCATTTTATGCTTTTTCTAAGGAGATCTCCTTTACTCTATGATTACAGTGTAGGTCCTAATCTGACGGAGGTTTCTTGACGCAACATCAGGGACATTACTGAACAGTGGTAAACAGAAAATATTGACAGTACTTAAAAACCGTTGGTCTTCCTTTTACTGATTTTTTTTTTTTTCTTTCTGTTTGGTTACAAGTTATCTATGTAACCCTGACCAGCAAGTGTTAACATCCGAACTGTGTTGCTCTTGATTTTCCATAAACAGAAATCACAGAAGTAAAACTTCATGGGGTTTTTTTTTTTGTTGTTTTTGTTTGGTTTTTGTTTTGTTTTGGTTTGGGTTTTGTTGTTGTTGTTGTTGTTGTTGTTTTTTTGGGTTTTTTTTGTTTGCTTCTAGAAAGATCATTTATCATCAGCCAGGGAAAAAAAAATTACACCATTCAACCTTCTTAAAGTGAAGTTTGCTTTTTTGGTGAATAAATACTCACTGACAGTTCTCATCTTCGGAAGCTTTGATGCAAATGTTAAAAGCCTCAGGGACAATATAAATTGAGGCCCTTTACAAATAGAGTTTCCAGGGCAACTAAAGGGCCTGCTGTTTCATAAACACTCTGCTCTTAAGTAGAAGCATTTGTCTGTCTGCTGGAAGATTATTTTACATTTAAGCAAATTCATTTTAAAATCATATTCCCCTTGTGAAAAAAAAAAATTACCTCTATGTCCTCATTCAGGTCTGGAATATTTGAAAGTAAGGCATGGAAAAATATTGTACCACTGCACTTGAAAGTGAGATTTGGGTTGTAAATATGACTAGTGGGATATAAGAAATCTGGTATATTTCCTTGTGTGCTGCAGCAGAATCTTTCCTCTTCCACCCAGCCCAGGGGCTGACATGCAGCCTGCTTGCTCCTGTCTGTTGGAAGATCACTGTTAGATCTCAGGTGAGGTTTTTAATGCCATTCAGTTGAGGGAAAGGTAATGTTTTTGGTTGACAGAATGTATTTGGGTTGTAGATATGAAAAAGTATATCCTTTGCTATTGACTTGAGTGTGTGTACTTTCCATGTTAAAAAAGTGATTGTACTAATGAGCTTGTTTCAGAAACTCTGTATGCACTCACATAACACTTGACTAACATCCTCCTTGAACGATTTAGTCATCTGCAGTGACCAACACCTTTTCACCCTTTAGGCTTTGAATTAGATTCTTGTTATTCTGCTTTTTTGTGATACACTACTCCATGTGATCACATCATTACAAACTTGGCTTTTGCGTGTCCTATTTAAGTATTAATGTAGGACCAGCAGACAGTATGTAAACCCTACCCTTCCTATATGGTGTAATCAGTGTAGTATATGAACAGCTAATTAATTAGCTTGTCTGGACTTAAATGACTTGTCAATAAATTAAAAGTCAAGTCCAAAACAAAGATGCAAAAAATTATTTGAGTGACTTTATGACTGTGTTTTGGGTAGTGTATTTTCAGTATGTGCAGTGTGATTAGTCCTGGTAAGAGTTAGAGAACATGGTAAATATTGTAGTAGCATTATTATTTTTCTTATGCAACTGAAGAGGTGGTTTAGACGTAGTAATTTTGGAAAATGAAACAGAACTTGTCCTCAGCTATGTTTGCATAACTTCCTGATTTCTTCAGCAAATGAGTTCATGCATATCTGAGTACTATACAAAAAAAAATGACCTAGATTAAGAGTTTGATTTAATTATGTATATTCAATTTAGTACTTTTTAAAGAGTTACTCCATTTTTTGCTCATGTTAAGTGAAATGAGAACTTGTGCTTATTTTTTAAGACATCTGTCTCCACTGAAGTTAGTTCACACAGATTTAGACACTCCATTGCATCCAATTTTTTCATCCATTTGCTCATCTATTTCTTTCTTTCTTTTGTTCTTAGTTTTTCAGTCTTTTCTTTTCTTTTCTTTTCTTTTCTTTTCTTTTCTTTTCTTTTCTTTTCTTTTCTTTTCTTTTCTTTTCTT
>JANIJG010013482.1:0-36683 GCA_024611175.1 Megaceryle torquata | reverse complement strand
AACACGTGAATGACGACAAACATCCTGAAATAACATGTGAGCCAGAAGGAAAAGTGTGGACAAGCGGGGACCCAGGTTGGGGGGCGAGAAAAAAATAGGCATGAGGATTAATCACATGCATGATTAGAATGCAAACAGATTTTGGTCCCAAGTTGACACATACATCTGAATAGAACAGCACAGTAAATACAACTCTGATTTTGCAGAGCTACATTGTATACAGTGTGCTGGGGATGAAGTTTTTAAGTGTAGTGAGAGAAACAAAAGCTTATTCAATAGCCAAAATTCAAAACAAGCCAGATAAATTCCCAAGACTTTGTAGTTTTAATTATAACAAATACAATTTATAAGGAAACAACCTGGTGTTCATTTTTATACTATTAAGCATTTACTAAATACATTTGCTCTTTTGATTTAAGCAATGGATCTGTAGAGCAAATTAAGGTGTGAATACTCTAGAGCCCTTAATGAGACACATTATTTATGCATCCCTCTTAGACCAAAACACACTGTGCCCCGAAGTACTTAATAAAACATAAGCATTTCTATTATCACAACCCTAAAGCTAAGAAAATGAAACCAAAATTGCTCTAAGTAGAATGACTCATCTTTTTGCATTCCTCTGCCTTGTTTTATTAGTGCGTAGGGCTGGCATAAATAACCATCTGGTGTATCTTAGCTCTCAGCAGCTGCTCCTATTTTGTACTGATAACTTCCCAATGAGAACCACTGATAGGTCAGGTTTTAGTTAGGGTTGCAGGTGTGTGGCTGAGTGGGTGCTAGAGAGCAAGTAGATAAAAACATCTCTGCTTTTTTCTTCTGAAGTTCTGTTCTTCCTTCACTCTTCAAGTGGGGAAGAAATGACTTGTGGCTTTCCCTAAAACCAAGGTAAAAAAATGCCTAGTCTGCTCTGAGGATGGTAGTTCAGTTTTGAACTGCCCAAGACTAGTAAGATTGGTTGCTTAGGATAGCAGCTGGAAGTCAGTGGTTTCTGAGGATCTAATATTAGCTTGTATGGCTTGTCTCCATAGCTAACTTTTATTTGAGGTATCCCAAGGGTGGTTCTAAAAGTAATGAGATGCTGGTTTAGGGTTATCTGTAAGGGGGGAGCTGTCCTTCTGGAAGAAGTTTGTGCTACTTGGCGTAAGAAGGCTGTGCTCTCTTCTGGGTGGCTTTAATATAGAACCTAAGGGGGGTGCAATATTGCTTATAAAATTTCCAGGTGCTAATAGGCTATGAGCTAAACAAAACCTGTTAAAAAGGCCTTGAAGAATGAAAGGTTCTTAGTGTGTAGAGTCTGACAGTCTGTATACTTCTGTATGTGCTATACTAATATTTCTCGGAGCTGCTGTTTACAACTAGTAGGATGATATGTACAGGTTCTATGCTGGCAGCTATAAAGTTGAGCTAAACCACGAGTAAATAGCTGCCTTTTCAGTAGCCTAGCTAATGCATGCCTTTAGAGAAAGATCAGTGATAATAAATAATGTTCTCTTTAAAAAGAGAGAAAAGTTTTATTCTCAAAATAAGAGATTTTGCTAAAAGCCTTGACTTTTCTACTAATGTAATTCAGGTCAGCTATTTGCTTTTTGCCCTTAAACTAAAAAACATACTTCTATTGGTTTAGCTACAAACTTTAAGCTGGGCCTTAAGGAAATGCTCAAGGTTTCTCTTTTGAGACTGCTTGATGTTTAGGACCTGCCTTACCAGCTTGAGGACACACAGGGCTGCAAAGGGATGCTTTCAAAAATATCAAATGGTCTAGCTGGGTGGAAGCTGGTCACACTTTTGCTTTAGTATACAAATTTGAGTTTTATTTTAAGCTACAGAAGAGTTCTGTGTGACTAGGGGGTAGATAGTAAGGGAAGGATTGACCTAAGCCTTTGTTTGTCCTTCAGAAGATGCTGTCTTTGCTCTTTTGTTGGCATGGAAGCTAGATTTCACACCATAAATTAAGCTTTTAAAAGCTAGGCATCTAGGCCCAAGACACTGTATTACGTACACAAAACATCAGTCCTGGTTTCCTTGGGAACCCTTGATACCAAATTTGAGTTTCCTTCAAGACTCTACCATGCTAGCTTATAAACTGTGCAAGAAACAAGATATTATGTTCTTATTGCAGTATTAGATGTTATTTACCTGCTTTTTATAATGGGATTCTTTTCAGGTTCAAGTGTAGTCTTTCCCCTCCTGTATTCAATTTCCAGCCTCCGTGTTTCAGACAGGGAAGGTGAAGAACCTGCATTTTATATGGCATAATGTGGTTTTTGGTAGAAAGAATCGGGGGGGAAAACCAGAGCGTGGCCTCATAGATGAAAACAGTGGATGATGGATTTGGCTGGGTTGTGGGATTCTTACAACTGCCTCAGAGTATCTCCCAGTTCTTCTAATGCTGGCCAGATACAGGAGAGGCAGATCCTCTGTGTGCCTGTACTTTCCCATTCTGAGATCTGTGTGTTCATTAAAAGGTTAGCACTTAGCCTGATGTGTCTTGGTGCAAACTATTCACACTCTTCTTATCCAACATGTAATATATAAGTTCAGTTTAAGTTTTTCATCTCTTTTTGGTTTGTTGTAAGCTCTTGGTGGTGCACAAAATGCCATATAGCAGTAGAAATGCTTTATATTCAAAGCAGCTTCTCTTGGGGCTGGATGCAGCTATACGTTGTTTGGTAGTAGGAGTGTATATTCCTTTGCATACAAAACATATATTCAGGTGGAGAGAATGGAGGATACCCCTTAGCAGTTTGTGCTGCTTGTTATATCATCTTTGTCTGCAGCACTGGGAAGGAGGAGGAAATTGCAGCTTCTGTAGCTGTAAAAACTGCTCTCCTCCTTTGTCCCTCCACTATTACTGGAGTAACAAAGATAATATTTGGAATTTACTTGGCCTTCTAGACTTTATGTTCAGCATAAAACTTTCTATTAGCTTCTGGTCCTTTCTTGTTTTGGATAGTACTACCTGCTTGTGCATCTCTATCTGAATATAAGACAAAGGAAACCCTGAGATTGTGTACTTGCTAATAAAAATTCTGTTTGTATTCACTTTTTGTATTAGGCAGATGTTGCTGTTTTCCGAGGCGTGCAGACTCTAAATGTGTGCGGCAAACTCTAGAAAACAAATGGGTGTTACTTGTGCAGAGGAAGAGTGATATGGATGCCTTTAGTGTGGTACTGCATCAACAGAGGGTGTCTGGTGAGTTTGCCACTGCCTGGTGCCAGGAGACAAAGCCAGTCAGGCTGTTCTCAACACCCCAGGTGGCTGGATTTCCTTGGAGTAGCTACAAACACCTCCCATTTTCATTCTGAAAGTATGGAATAAGTGGTGAGAGCAGGTCAGTGTGATACCAGCCTATCCCTAGGCAAAAATAAGTTGCTGAAAGTCTGACAACCACAAAAATGCATCATGTCCAGAGCTGTGTTGTTAGCAATAGCTATGTTGTTATGGTGCCCCTATGCCCAGCTGGAAGGAAAGAGTGGGAATGGGGTGGGGGGAAATTAGTTTGAGAAGTCACTTCTGAATTAAAAATACTAAACTTCCTAATGCAGCATGCTTCAGTACCTACTACTACATCAGCTAGCTTTGCAAAAGTAGGCAGCGGAGAAATTCCTGACTTCAGAGTTAGCACACTGAAAGCAGACTCTGTCTTCCCTCTCTGTAGAGTGCAAGCTGTTTTGCACATATTGTAACCTGGCAGTTAAATATCTTATTCCAGGAAAGCCAGGTTCCCTTTGGGGTTTTTGAGATTTGCTTTAAAATAAGTCTTATCAGAAGACACAGGTGACAGAGGATAATTATCCTCCAAGTTAAAATTAACACAGCTTGTTATTTGTATGACTTAAAACTAAAATGTAATGCAGAGACTATTAAAATTGTCTTCTCAAGTGAGATTGGTATTATGAAACACAACAGTAGTTTCGATATCCACTTTACTGTGGAAACAATTTGATCCTGTACTATATTTATTATGGATGTAGAGTCTGTGTAGGTATGCTTGCTCATAGCCCAGAACTATTCCTGGTATTAACAGCTCAGGTTTGATGTAATTTTCCTTCTTTAAGAAAAAAAAGACTACTTCTACCTCACTGGCAGAGCCATTCAGTGAGACATCTGCAGTCTGTAAATGACTAGACTGAACACATGGGGGAGAAATCAGAGCAGCTCTTGAGCTTCAAGAGCTGTTTGAGAAGTATGCTTTTGAATGCTGAAGTAAAGAATGAAGATGAAAATATAAGATGTGTGATATATAACTTCTGATGGAATGTTACAGCTCTTGCAAGAGTGGGGCACAGTTACTATTCCATAGTGTGCTGATAACAGGGGCTATCTAGCTTATTATGACCTTTTTTGAAACTCATGAAATACTTCATACCATGATGAAAAGTAGGCTCAGATTTTTTTTTTAATAGCAGAAAACCAAGATAAATTGATAATGGAGTAAGTAATGCTTGATTGAATGAGTGAACAAAAAACCTATTACATTGCTAAACAAAGGAATTAACACCAGAATGAGAAAATATGGGTGCTGCTTTTTTTCTTAAAGGGGAGAAGGAAGTGAGACTTTTGACTGTGTTTTTAACTCACTGATGAGCTAAGAAGGTAGGCAAGGACTGGAACTTCTGTAATCACGCTTGGTGGAGGTCTTGCCTAGCTTAATGCTGGTGTTACATACCCCAAAAACACAGCCTCTGCCTTTCCTAAGTACTTGTATGTTCTGCTCCAGCACAGTAATGCTGCATTTGCTAAAGCCAAATTATTATGGTTGCTCCCTGCAGCATTCTTTAAATGATCCAAAACTGTTTGAAAGGGGAAATGAACCTTTTAGAGTCATCTGGTACATAACAAAGCAGAAAATACTGCTGTGAATATATAGAAACTTGAAACAGTGCTTTTCAAGAAGCACTCTGGCTAAAACATTTTATTGGCAGTTGTAGGACATTTGTGTGGTGACTTGGCTGAGATGCATGAGGAAGGTAATAGCTGGCTATGGCTCTGTGTGAAGTGAGACTAGCAGTGCGTGCTGTAAAGCTGCTTTTTTTAGGCTAAAACTCTTCCATAGGACTTCATTTGTGGAGGGAGACAGAGGATGTATTCCTAGACTCTAGTCATCCAGCACATACAGCTACGCACTGTAAACAAATGTGTCTTGGTTAACCCATGAAGGTATGCCTATGACTACAGTATTGACACCACAAGCAGAAATCAATGTGTAAACACCATTACATTTGGGTATCTTCACTGAATAAGACTTTTTTTATTTCCTTTTTTCCAGTTAGATGTATAATGAAGACATTTGAAAAAGGGGACGTAAAAACTTGCTAAAGATGTCTGTTCCACACCAGCACTGTTCTATCATTATTAACCCTCCTCCACCAGAATATATAAATAAGAAAAACAATGGTTGTCAAACAAACCAACTTCAGTACTTACAGAAGGTGGTCATGAAAGCCTTGTGGAGACACAACTTTTCCTGGCCGTTTCACCTGCCTGTAGATGCAGCAGCACTGAACCTTCCTGTAAGAACCGTTTTGGAATTGGAGTATTAATATGTAAAGTACTATAAGAGCTCTGAATGTTAGTTTTAAAGAGGTGGTGGTTTGGGTTTTTTCTTTATGAAAATGATCATGGAAGACTACTTTTGCATATGAACTGCTTTAATTAATCCAAGTCTGCAAGAGAACTGTTTTATTTCTCGTTCGTACTTAATGCTGCATCTTTGTTCATTTGCCCTCTAATCTGAGGTAGTAGTAAATCAGTTTTTTCTAAGGGATAATGAGACAGGCCTTTTGGAGTTTCTGGATGTTAGTATCCTGTCTTGTCTTCCACCTCCCTGGTGGTTTAGACATATATCTTAACAATACCTATGATGAGTATTTTCTTTTGCCTTGGATTTTTATACTTTATTTTTAGTAGGAGGCATCCAGCCTCTTTCAATTTTTAGGATGGAAAAGCCTGTCTCATTGACCCTAAAGTAAATGGCAAATCTGGATACAGTTTGATGTGTAAAAGTAACTACATTTGTAGTACATCTTAACATGTCAAAGTTGATCTGAAATTGCTCTGAAGTTTCTGGAGGAATTACATGTACCTGCAAAAACAGGGAAGAAAATTATTGATATGGTGTTCTCATCATACCACAGTGGTAGAACATTAGTTTAGGAAACAGATCTTATGCTTAAATTCTTGCTCTGTTTTGCCTTGTGAGTTTTATGTTACAATCTAATTGCAGTGAAGTGAATGAATATAATGTCTTGTGACACGGTCTCTTTAATTCGGGTGTCTTTTTGCATCACCTGGGCTTTTTCAGCCAAATGAAAACATTGGTTAGTCACACACTGGTATTTTAAATGACCTGGAAGATACTGCTTTTGATAGATAAGTAGAAAGGTGTTAAATAAGACCATGGTACATGTCCTTTAATACCTTTTTTTCCTCCCCCAGCTTTAAGAAATTTTATTTAGCACACTCAGATTACTAAAACTAATTCTATAAAACCATTGCTTCTGTTTAGAGCAGACAAAAGGTGTTACCTGCAGCTGTTTCTCATGACAAACTAATTTGGTCAGTTTGTCCAAAAGCACAGTCAAAGTGACTATTTTTCCATGTCTTTTCTTACCCTTTTTCCTTCTTGGAAGGAACTGTCACTTGAGGTTAATATTAAGGGTCATTCAATCAGAGCTGTAGCAACATTTGCAGGTGGCCTCCAGCCAGTTATGCCTCTCTGGATTTCTAAGGCAGCCACTTGATTTCTAAAAGTATGTGTTAGTTCAACTGCTGCACAATAACAAGCAAACCTCTGGCTCCATGGCAAAGACAGTGAAGGTATTTTCCTCCTTTGCCTCTCTTCTCCAGGTGTTAGAAGATGCAGAATGGATGACAATTATTAGCTGTTTTATTTAAAAGTTTTCTTTTTGTTTTGGTAAACAAAATCATCTGCTCTAGGGAGTATTGAGTTGGGGTTTTTTATTTCACTAAAACAGATCATCAGGACAGTTTTAGAAGATTCTTGTAGTGGTAACTTCACACAATCACAATGTGTATTTGAACTTAGCGGGGAATATTCCTGTTCTGCTTTTTCTTAAAAGCACAATCAGGGAATTAGCCTCATGTTCCGAATCACAAGCTTTTAGCCATGCTCCTACAATAATCACAGGAGTCCTCAGTAGACTAGCTCTGAGAGGAGAGCCAATATAAACCAGGGGATGAAGTATTTGATCAGCAGCTCTGAAAACTTGGCGGCTTCTTTTTGTCAGTGACTGAGTCTTTGTCAAAGTCCGTCTTCTGGCTTCTTTTCCCCCTGTTCTGTAAACTGGAGTGCCACTTCAGGTAAATGGCTTTGAGATAACAAAGAAGTATGTATACTTTTTGTAAGTACCAGGATATCTCTGGATCCTGTTGAGATAAATATTCTTTGGGGCTTTGAACAGTGGATGTTATATGAAAGGAGAAAATCTGAAGTGAAGAGTTCCTGAATGCGTACTTCTGTGGTGCCTATGGCTATAGGGGAAAGTTTTTCTTTAAATAAAATATTCCTTCCAACATAATGCAATTCTCCTGTCTTGTAACTTAACTTTCATAACTAAATGAGTAAGATACCTTTAGTATTAGGACATGAATATTCTGGTTTGTGACTAATGCTTTCAAAACCACAGGATTATTACAGCATTATAAAAAAACCTATGGACTTGAGCACCATTAAAAAACGTCTAGAACACAATTACTACACAAAAGCTGCAGAATGCATTGAAGACTTTAAAACTATGTTTTTGAACTGCTTCATGTATAACAAGGTATGCAAAACACAACCTCTTACCAGTAACCAATTTTAGTAAATAATACAAGCAATTAGTTATTGGAGCCTGCACTGATTCAATGTCTTTATGATAATTTTTAAACTACTTTCTCTAAAAGCAGGGGGGGGCTTTGTTGTTAGGATTCACTGAAGACACGAAAGCAAAGTAGCTCGCTGTTACAACAACTGAGTACATAGTCTTTTCTGCACAAGGATTCCTCCTGCAGGATTGCTGGGTTTTAGTTGCAGTGTTCACAAACAGCAAGCACCACATAACTGCTATACAAGTTTAAGGAGAGCAACCGCAAGCCATGATCCACTCCTCCAACAAGTATAACTAATCTGAACTGTGAGCATCTCCCTCTCCTTGGATAACAAACGTTGGCTGTCTTTTAGTATCTTTGTGCTTCAGCAGCTTTCTTCAGAACACGGGAATGAATCAGTTACAGTTCTACCCCCTTTTCCCTTTGCTGGGGCAAGTTTGTGGTATAAAGCAAGAATAGGACTGTGCAGTGAGACAGTGGGAGCAAGAGTATTTCAATAATGAAGCAAACTGTATTCAAGTGAGTTGAGGGGGCAGGGAGGGCAAGGACTTGTAGACCTCTCTGTTACTGGGGAACTCTTTACAATCTGTTGGAGCAGGATTCTGTAGACTGTTTATTTTACAAGGTAGCCCTCCATTACTGCAGCCTCATGTTCACTCTGAATGTTATTGTCTCTGTTTTGCAGCCAGGTGATGACATTGTGTTCATGGCTGAAGAACTAGAGAAAGTGTTTATGCAGAAAATAGCCCAAATGCCAGCAGAAGAAAGACTAGTGGTTCCCAAAAAAGGAAAGGGAAAAGGAAAGAAGCCAGAAGGTATGGCCTGTATTATATGTTGAATTGTTACTGTATTGAGCAACTAAAAACTAGAAGTGGAGTCCTCCATAGCTTGTCACAACTCAGCCCTTGAGCAGTTGTGATGTTTTCCACTCCTCCCAGAACATATCGGACAAGTAACAGCACTGCCATAAGTCTTCAGCAGATTCAGTGCAGTCATAATATTTTTGTAGCTACTAGCTAAATTTCTTTTTTTTTTTTTACTAATGAAATGTGTTTAAGAGGGGGTAAAAGTCTAAATTAACAACATCAGTAATGTAATAGCATAACTTCATAGGCAAACTTCTGGTGAAATGCAGTGCTCTTGGGCCCCAAAAAGAATGATTCAGTTGAGGCATCTCAAACTTACACAGAAATTACATATCAGGTGCTTGAAGAGACATTGGGAAGTCTAATTGCAAAGAGCCAGGTGATTAGCTGCAACTACTCATCACTGACTTCCTGTGTCGTTTTAATTGCTCTTAGAACCTGTTTCACTTGTACAGAGTGCTCATTTCTATATCTAACCTCGTAAGATTACCAAGGAATAAATATTTATATCCAAAGTAGTAAGACTATGCAGTGCCTGGAATCACATGTGCTTCTCTGAGTTAATTTGGAGACCTCCAAGGTAGTATTCCAAATTGGCTTGGAGGTATGGCTGTCAGCTGCTGGGGAGATGGATAACTCTGTCTTGAAAGAGTTGAAAAACTTATTCACCCCAATAGCTCTTAATTAGTTGGTTTCTGATGGCCATGGAGCAGCAATCTTAGCTAGAGCTCAGTTCTTACTGGGTCATTTAACAGATGTTTTTATTATTTAGCTATGCAACCATTTAGCTCTTCAGGATCTCCTGATGAGTTCATTTGTTTTCTCTTTCTTTTCTTTGTGGTGTGGTAGTCCTCATTGCTGATAGTATCTGAAACAAATGTTTTTTTCAGAATAGTATTACAGTATGGCAGATCTCTGTAGCTTTTCTCCTCTAAGTATATTTGAGGAGCAGCACTACCTTTCAGTGATCTGATAGATGGGTATGGAAAAGCAGTGGATTTCTTGGCCCGTTTGCAAGGAAGAGAGCTGGCTTCCTGCTCTTACTAGCTTACTTGAGTAAAAACTCAAGCAATTCATTTTCCTGGCAGATATATTGGTTGAAGATGTCGAAATGACTGAGAAAACATTTTTGTTGAGAAATATGTTGGAAGCTGAATTAGCTTTTTGATTCTCAAATGATTGCAACAATTGTTGAGATGCTTTCATAACACCATCTTGCTGGTATTAATGCTATTTGAGTCCACTCAAATCCCTTTGCACAAAAAAAAACCCCCATGTGGCTTGTAAAAACTTTTCAAAAGTTCTAAACGCTTCTTTTTGAATTGGATAGTAGAGCACACTGCTGTGATCAAGGAAATACTTCTGTCTTTGCAGATTTTGGCTTTAGAGACAGATCTATACATTCTATAGATTTCAGAGAATGTCATGATAATGTTGCTCAGCATTGTGCTATATAAACTCATAGATGTGAACATCTGTGGGAACTGAACAGAATCACAGAGCTGGAAAAGACATGTAGTAATCTAACCAGCCAAATCAAATACAGGAAAACATTGGTCTAACCTTTCATCAAATCAGTGATGGAGATCTGTAATATTGCAGAGTAATGTATGCAGGTCTCAATTACATTTAGGAAACCTGAACCTTCATGGTGCAGTTTGATGCACCCTTTGCTGCTTGGTCTTTATGTGTATGTAGAAAACAATTTAATTCCTTTATTGACAAGAATGTTTGTACTGTGCACAGGTTTTAGTGGGATGTCTCTTTAATCTTCCCTCTGAGGGTAATCCACAGCTTCCTTGAAGCCAAATCCTCGTAACACGGTACAATATTCTAGCTGAGGTACTAATGGCGCTAAGTAGAGGAGGATACCAAAGGTGCTATATGTAACAATGCTCTTGTTAAGTCTTAACTTTAAAAGTTTCTCTTTTTAAAATAACCAGAAACACAGCAGCCTAACCCTGGGACTTCAAACGAACAAAGCACAATGCAGAAACAAGCTGAAAGCAATGAGCAGCCTCCAGGGACTCAAGAGCTACAGCAGGTTACACTAGCTCCTTTGTCTGCAGCTCAGCTGACTGCTTTAGTGCCAGCTGCAGTCCCTATAACAAAAGTAAGTTTTTCCTCAAATAACTTTCAGAAAGAAAGTTATTGAAATTGCTCCTTCAGGCACTAACAGCAAAACCCCAGGAGCCAGGCTTTCTGCAATGTCTCTTTAAAATGTCTGTTGTGATAAAAGACAGTAAAAGATCTCTGTTAAATCTTCTAGGTCTCTGCTAGATAACTGGGCCAGTGCTAATTCTAGAAACAAAGCAAAAATGGGGATGACTTCTTTACACATTTTCTTATAATTGTGGTTTTAAAATGTTCTCAAAGAAACAAAGTGCGCTTTAAGATGATCATTCTTGAGTGTACTACTATACTTCTTCAGGCTTCAACTTGATGAAGAAACTGTTATTTCCTTGAGGTATAGATAATGGTTTTAATAATAAATAGAAATTATAAATAGCTTTATTTTAATAACTTCTCATGTTTTCAATGTAAATCAAATCCTTGATTCCCCCAAAAATAGCATGCTTGCTTAAACACTGTGTAACTAGCCTGGAAGGTATTTGTAGCTCACAAAAGCAAATTCTTGTTCACATACAATTCAGTTTGCAGTTATCTGACATTTTCATCAGACAAACATTCTTGTATTGACTTAATTTTAGTTTTGCTCTTCCAATGAGTAATATGCGGATGTGCCAGGCTCTCCTACAGTGTATATTTAGACTTTACTGAAGAGTGTGGATGCTGATTTAAAAAGTACACATTGCATTGTTTCCAAACCAAATATCACCCAGGTTAAAGAAAAACAGAGATAAACTTTGTACATAAAGCCCTCAACCAGGAGTAAGATGAATTGCAGTAATTTTTCCCCTTCCCATGGCAGTCATCTTGTGGTAACTTCATAACCCACCAGCTTCTTGGAGTCTTGTCAAATGGCTAAAAACTGACCACAGCCTGACCTATAGTACACCCTGGTTTTTTTCCTGTACATCTGAGATTGAGCGTGGCATGCTGAACTTGTAATGCCTTATAGGTTTTCTGTTGGTGCTTCTTGAAGTGCCACATTCTGCTCTGACTTAAGTATCTCTAATACTTTTTAGATTTTTTTTTTGTGTAGTCTGAAAGCTGATCATTCTCTCACTGTTCTGTACATCAGTATTTTAGACTGTAAATTTTTCTTTTCATAGGCAAAAAAAGGTGTGAGAAGGAAGGCTGACACTACAACTCCAAGTACTTCAATATTCCCAGCAAGTGGTGAATCTTCTGCAACATTTAACAAAAGAAAAGCTGTTAAAGCACGCAGAGGCGAAAATGAATGTATGATACCAAATAAGCTTTTGAAAACATGCTCGCCAGGTTCTCAACAGTCACCTGAAGCTTTAAAAAAGATTCAGTTGTCAGAACAACTTGAACAGTGCAATGAAATACTTAAAGAAATGTTTTCTGAGAAACATGCAGCATATGCTTGGCCTTTCATAAAACCTGTAGATGTTCCATCTTTCTCACCTGGGGAGAACCAAGGGGACACCAAATGTCCTACAGACCTTGGAACCATTAAAGTAAGTATGTTTCAGAGAGAATTGGACTATTGTGTGCTTCCTTGAGTAGCTTGTGTAATGACTGGATTTGAATAGTGTTAGCTGAAAAGGTGTCGTGAAAGCTGCTTCTCCTTTGAAAGAAATAATAGGCATAGAAATCATATACTTGCTTATCTGTCTTGACAAACTAAGCCACAGCTTGCTGAAGTCTTCCGAGTCTCATGACTGTGCATAGTGACTAATCTACTTATCTGTTGAACAAGCTAATATAAGTAGTGAGGGAATTACTATCTCCATGAAGCACTTCCATTCAGGCTTCATGTTAAATATTTTTTCAGTCTAAACACAAGGTGCTGTTGCTAATGCTCTGTAAAACAAAATGCAATTCTGTAATGTCATGCTTCTCTCTGAATCTCACTATCCTTGATAAGTGCCCTGGTACATCAATTCTTGGTATCTAGGTGACATTTTATCTTAAAAGGAACCCTTCTAGATGAAGATATGGGGCCACTGCTGTCTGAACTGGGCACATCTGTCTGGAGTTGAAGTATTTAGCCAAGTTAAGATCCACCTTTGTGTGCAGGGCTAAATTTCAAGTCTCTTGAAAACTGGCTTACAAGTAATACTTCTCTGTTGAGAGGGTAACAGAGCACTGGACCAGGCTCTCCAGAAAGGTTGTGGAGTCTCTTTCTCTGAAGACTTTCAGAACCCACCTGGACACATTCCTGTGCAACCTGATCTTGATGATCTCCAGAAGTCCCTTCCAACCCCTGCCATTCTGTGACTCAGTGGCTTGTGCGATATAAAGGTTATTTCCCAAATTTTAGCCCATTACTTTGTTACAAAGCCTATTCTGTAATTGTATATGGTATTTAATCATGCTTGGAATCAAAAACAAATGCTGAGTACGTGACCAAATAAAATCACCAGAACATTGTTTCTTGACCTAGTATTACAAAGTCCTTAGAGCAATTACAGTTAGTAAGTCTGTTTAAAAGAGGAAATTCACTTTCTTTAAAGGACACCGTGGAAATGAGAAGCAAGTCTAATGGTTCTTACACTATTTATTGTCTTGATACAAACTGAATCTGATAATGGATGTCAAAATTTATTCCTCTTTCTCTGCTAGTTCATGGTGTGCTTTTTAAGCCCTAAACCTATATTAATTTTCTTTTCCTCTAGAAGAAAATGGATAGTTTTGAATATAGTGACATACAAGAATTTGCTACAGATGTTAGATTAATGTTCATGAATTGCTACAAGCAAAATTCTCCAGACCATGAAATAGTTTCTATGGCAAGAAAACTTCAGGTGAGTTATCACGTAAGTCAGACTTGAAAGAATAGGATTATAAGATTCCTTTGGTCATCTCATGTCCTGATGGCACATCTACTACTGTCTCAACTACTCTGTTGCTTTGTAGTTCTAGAAAACAAGCAGTAACTTCATAATGCTTTGAGAATTCTGAAAAATATGCTGACCTCTCTGCTGTCCCCCGACCTAACTCCTTAGGATGTTTTTGAGATGCACTTTGCCAAAATTCCTCGTGAACCTGTTGCAAGTTTTCCTCTGCCAGAGCCTACAAGAGAAATGACAGAAGTTTATTCCAGTGAGAGCAGTAACGATGATTCTTCTGAAGAAAACTCATCTGAAGACTCTGAGCAGGAAAGAACAGTGTACTTTACAAAGCTTCAGGAGAAAGTAAGCATTAGTACTCAATACGCATGGCTGTTACAATTTCTCTGATAGTGCCCCCTGCAACTGTCCATTCTCAGGCTTAGCACCAAGAATCGGTATTTGAAAGATCTTGTACCCATTCGGTTTTCATAATACAAAACTTTATTCCTGTTTGGAGGCAAATCCAAATGTTAAGAGAACAGTACCTTGGCAAATACAAACTGATTTTAGTGTTTTATTGCTCTAGTACTCTTGCCTATCACTTCTTCAGATGACTGTCAAACTCTTAAGAAATAAAACTGTGGTGCTGTGGTAAGATGAGGGCATCCAGATATCCCACACATAATTTAATAGCATATTCTTCTAACAATGGCATTTCCTTCATATAGTTGAAGAGCACTTGGTATCTTTTGAGCCACACAAAAGCAAGTCATTAAATTCTGCTTCGGAAAGCTCAGTATGAAGTAGAATGGAAGGAATCTCATGCCCGTAGTAGTGTGAAGCATGGTTTTGCCTCACTGGCTAAGAGTGGAATGGGTCTTGCTTTTGCTTCAACATAGGGCTTTAGCCTGATGATGCTGTATTCATAAACTGTGGGGAAAATTAGCATTTCTTCTGATAGTCAAATGAGGGATAGTTTAGTTTTCAGTATTTGTTGAGTAGCTTCATCAATTTATGAATGTGTGAGGACAATCAAAAGTCTGTGAGACAGCTTTTGTAATAGTGATGTTTTTCAGTGTATCTGAATTCTAATTAGTAGAATTAGTAGCTGTCAGTATGTCTCAACTAGTCATTTTATACTGTAAAATATCTGGGGTTTGTGGGTTGAAGATACAGAAGCCCAGACCCACTAGCCTAAATCAGTAATGCTGTAGAGGTCTAACCTAATAAAGCACTTACGTCTTTCCCAAAGGCTTGAAATTAAAAAGGCTGTTGGATACTCCTACAGTGAAACTTTTTTTTTAACGTTTCTCACTCTTCTAACAGCATGTGTCTTCTAGCATTCTGTGAAATGTCTGCATAAAATAAGTAGCTTTACATCTTCTATATCAGAATGCCTGGAAAATAAACTTCATTTGGAAAGCAAAAATCCTAATAATATCCACTCATCTGCCACAAATCGCTGGTGATATTTAGGACCAGTTTATTGTTCTTCATACATGGCCTAAAATTATAAAACATTTAAAAATTATTATCTATTTATTTGTTTCTATTTTGATAGCTTAATGCTGTTCACCAGCAGTTGCAGGCTTTGACCAGAGCATGCTTACCTGGACCGAAAAAGAAAAGCAGGCAAGATAAAAGGGAGAAAATTAAGAACAAGGAGAAAGCTAAAATAAAAAGCCTGATTCAAAGGAAGAAAAATCAAAAACATAAGAAATCTAAGAAAAAGCTGTCCTTAAACATGTAAGTGTGGGGGACTTGTGTGGGTGTCAAATTATTTTAAACTGCTGTTAACTGCAGTATACTTTTTTCTTGCAGTCAATCAAAGAAAACCATGCAGCAGATCTTGTTGGCACATAAGTCAGATGATGAAGATGGTGCCAAACCTATGAATTATGATGAAAAACGACAGTTGAGTTTGGACATAAATAAACTTCCTGGAGATAAGCTTGGGAAAGTAGTCCATATAATACAGTCAAGAGAACTTTCATGGAGGAACTCTAACCCTGATGAGATAGAAATAGACTTTGAAACTTTAAAGGCTTCAACACTCAGAGAACTACAGAAATATGTGGCAACCTGTTTGAGAAAGAGACCAAGAAAGCAGCAGGGTATGTAGCATAAATGATGCTTTAACATCAACAACCAACTCAATCCTGCACCACCATCCACCACCCCACCCCCACAAAAAAAAAGAACAAAACAAACACAAAAAAAATCAACCAATTCTAGCTATTTTTTTTTGTTTGTTTTGCTGCAATGTTATCTTCTATTTCACTTGCAGCTAAAAAACCAGCAAAGACAGAAGACCAACTTCATTCTGACAGGAAACAAGAGCTAGAGAAGAGGCTACAGGATGTCAATGGTCAACTAAACCCCCAGAAGCAGAACTTCAAGTGTAATGTTACTTTTATTCATTTGCAACAGCTAGAGCTTAAACTGGGATCCTCCCCTTGGGTTTCTGTACTGTTATACAGCTGGGGACTTTCTCTTCAACAGCTGAGGTCTTTAAGCTTCCCCTTTCTAGTCCGAAGATTCTTCTTTTCTTGAGTGAGCTGAAGTCATAGCAGCAAATTTGGTCAGTTACTTGTCCTGTCTAAAACACCTCCCTTATTCTTCTACCTAATCCTTTATTACATTTAAAGATAACACCTTCAAAGCTTAAAGGACACTGAACACCTTCTCCATTATGCTGATCTATGAAAATATGGTGGGGGAGGAGTGTGCCACAGTCTATGTATTTGTTTGCAATTCACTTGCTGTGGCTTAGAGATTCAAGAATAACCACCTCTAGTTCTACTTGTTGGATTGCAGCCTCACTGATGCTGTCAGGCTAGAAAAGCTTCTGCATCAGTGACAGGGTGCTGTGTTGTCTTAGTCTTAAGTGCCCTAGGAGAACCAATTCAGTTTTTCAGGCAATAATGTGTTTCAATATCAAAGCCAGAAATTCAGTACCCACTGGAGCACATCTACACTTAGTGGTGGTTCTCATCAGGGACTGAGAACAAATCAATGCAGCTGATGCTACCATTACAGATGAAGTTGTTCCTCATTACATTAGCGAGTGTTATCATTTCCCTCTGCTGTATGTCTGTTAAGCTCCTATGTAAAAACTAGTTAGCTGACATGATAGAAGCAGCCCTGCAAGATACAGCCTTGCACCCAGCATTAGCTCAGTCAAGGGTCTTCCTGTTTGGTATACGCAATGGCTTGCAAACATCCTAGGAAAAAAGCTTAAAGAAGCAGCTGAAATCAATTGTGAAGGGTATAATGGGGGGGGAGGGAGGAGACAGGCCCAGGAATATTTACCACTGGCCTCTGGCTCATTTACAAGGAAGAGCTTAAGCTGGCACTTAAAATGTGTCTAGGGAAACAGGTATCCATGTAGCTTCTCCTTTTCAAAGCTTCCATCAGAGCAACACACTTTGAAAAAGCTTTTTGACTGCAAAAATCACTATAAACAGAGTTAAATCAGCCTTGCAGATGCAAAATAGTCAGATGGTGGGGAGGTGGACAAAATGACAATTTGGGAGTACATATGGCTTGGGAAGGAGGAGAGCTGGCTATAGATAAAGACCTTGGCATCAAGTCTGGCAGCAGCAACATGCACAGAAACAGGCTCTTAATAGCAGGAAAACTTATGGGGGGAAATGACTTGAACTGTGTGTTAAGACAGCAGTTTTACCCTACTTTAGGATTGTAAATTGTGTGATTACAGCTCCTACTTGGCTATTTCAGTCAGCAGCAAGCGAGCTAGTTGAATGTCTCCCTTCTATTCAGGTCTGAAATGCACTGCTAAATGCACAGCAGGCAAAGAAATGGGAGATGAACTGTTGTACGGGAGAACAGACCTAACAAGATGGATCTTAGTCTTTTATATGAAGACTGTTCCATTGCAGGTTGTTCTAAACTCTTTCTTTTTCTCCTGCAGTTGAAAGCAAGGCCAAGTCCAGTATTGGACCAAGCAGATTGAGTGACAGCAGTAGCAGCTCCTCGGACTCTGGCAGCAGTACTGGCAGTGGTTCTACCTCCTCAGATAGCAGTGACTCTGAACTGGGTCAGAAAGCTTCACTTTATGCTTGCGTAGGCGAAAAAAAATAAGTATGTCTTCTCAGTTAGCATCTGGTGTGCCACGTGCTTACCAAGGATTTCAGTTACCCTTGTAGGTTTGCTCCATCTTGAAGTTGAATAAATAAATAATTAAATAAATCCCTACACCATCCACTCAACCTATCAGGGACCAAACTCAGCTAGCAAGAGGTCTGTGTATCTAACCTGGAGATTTGACTATTAGGTTATAGGTTACTTCTGGGGTTTTGATTCCTTTTTCAAAGTATGATTTACTTTTATTTTCATCTTCTGGTCTGCACCTTCTGGGTTAAGGCTTAGTCCCTAAGCTGAGGGACAAAAGTGCCAACAGCATTGGCTGTGGAGCCACAGTCAACTGTGCCCTGTTGCTTAAGCTGCCTCAAGCTTGTGCAAAGGACACTGCAGCATCAGGACATCAGAATTATGTTTCTCTCTGTACACAGAACTCTCTAGTTCTTCAGGACAGGTTCTATCAGCTAACCTGGAGATCTATAATCTAGGTATCTCCATGAGGTAACAGTGTAAGGTGAGATGAACACCCAACCCTTTGCAGTGTGGGGAAGCAAACATAGTGAAGTCATTGATGGCAGCAAAGACCTTGATCCTGCAAGAATCTTTGCAGTCCTTTTTTGTATCTGGGAAAAGTCCTCCAAATACATCAAGCTGAAGTCAAAGTACTCAAGATATAAATGTTCCTTTTACTGAGGTCTGGCTCTCTAGGTACAATAGAAACTCACATATTGTATGTGTGAATAATGAAACATATGCAAATGACTGATTTTATTTTTTTCCACCCCCTTCTTTCTGCCTACCCTGCTGTATTTATAGCTACAGAAACTTGCTCACAACAGACTGGAGCCAGGCAGAACTGTCCAACTTCTGTGAAAAAGCCTAAGGTAAACTGACCAGAATGGCTATAATATTTTTGCCCTAAACAGTTATTTATTACGTACAGCAGTACTGACAGTGACACCACTTTATCAGGAAATAATGAATATGGTTTGAATGCTACTTGTTCTTGAGGATTGCTTTGCACAGAGATGTAAAATCTGCTATCTGCATACAGATACATAACCTAATTAACAGACTGTACTAGAAGAACTCCCAAGGCTTTTACCTCTTGCAATTACAGTGATAATTCCATGTAGGGTGAAGGAGAAGGGAAAAGACAGGAGAATGCACCACACATCCCATCACTCCATTCCATCCCAAAAAAGGAAAATCCTTTCCACCTTGATCTTGAGTATAGCATTGACATGAACAAGACTGCAAATCCTACTTAAATGTTTTTTCCTTACCTATAAATAACTTCACTTCTACATCTGAAAACAAATGAATTGTACAATATACAAACAATTTTCAGGATGTTTTCTATTGCTTATTACTATGGTATTATTATACATAACAGCAGTTTTATTTGGAAACAATTTTTAATGCCTCTGAGACTGAATTGCTCTATTCCTGTATATACAGTGGGTGTTAATCCTTGTCATGGTTCGCTGTCTTTCACAACTTCTCTTGAAGCTACCAGAGATAGACACCTTGGATTTCAAAGCAAGACCACAGCAAAGCCTTTATTGTTCTTGTAATAGACTTGCTTTCATTTAAAGTGTTTAGGTGGATGCAGGAAACCAGGGTTGCAAATTTATTATTCAGCTGTTCTTTCTGCAAAGCAGAGGTGAAGACCGAGGGGAAGAATTATGCAGTGCTTGTCTGGTTGGTTGGTTTTGTTCTGTTTTTGTTGTTTAAAAAGTGCAGCCTCTGCAGTGACAGAATGACAGCAATAAACTTGAGAAAACAGGATGCAAAAATTTTATGTTTCAGTTTGGTCAGTTATAACAGCCCCTACATGACTTTCTGAGCGACAACAAACATCATACTTCAAATCCTCACATTACATTTTATTCTCACAGGTTCTCTGTCAGACCAAGGCAGTGCATTTTACCTTACAGGGCTTTGTCATCTAAACTCTCAGAAAATGTTAGATTGCTGTCACGGTACAAGGACTAGAAATCCTATAAACAGCAGAAATGGGGGCAGGGGTGGGGAAAGGGCATCAAGTAGCTACAAAAATTAAGATTTGGCTGTATTAACTACTGCAATCTCTTTCTATATTTCGTTGTGTTTACAGAAGACACCCTGCAATGCTGTTCTGCAAGCACAGCCCTCACCTCTTACTAGTAATTTGCAAAACCGTGGATCATCTGAACTGCAGCAGCCACCTCCCAGTGTACTGCAGAGGCTTCAGCCTTTACAGAACACCTCACTTAAACTGTCAGAACAAAATGTCCAGTCTCCCCCAGGTAACACCTTTATGGCAATAATCATGGCTATATGTGACTGCCGATGAAAGAAAGGATGGCAGAATGAAAGTTTCTACTGCCCAATAAGCTTATCTTGGTGTTTTGGAGGTTATCAAGTGGGTAACAGAAAAAGTTCTTGCAGCGTATAGACCATAGAGAGCATGATGTAAATAAAAGTGTGTCAGCACTGAGGACTGGCTAGGGTTTCGGATTGCTGGGGCATTTGTGGTGTGGCAGAATAGTATTTAAACAGGAGGAGGTGTTCATGCCTCCCTGTAACCCTAGGTTTCATTAAGGTACCATTTTCCATCTCATTAGAGAAAGTGCTGAATACCTTAAGAGAGGAATTTAGATGCTTAAACCCATCACCAGCCCCCCTCAAGCCTGAAATCCCTATTAGCTGAAATAAGGCTTGGTGCCATAGGCTCTCTGAATTGCTTGGTGTTGTCTAGACATAACAAACAGAAAGAAACTTGATCTAAGGAGCTATTCTTTTTCTTCCCTTGCTTCAAAAGGTCTAATAACTTCAGACACTTCTGAGCTTTTGGCAAAAGACAGCTTGAGCTTGTAGCTGATGAACTGAGAAATCAATTAAAAACTAATTAAAAATAACTGTCTGAAATGGTGTAGCTAGGATACATATCTACATATCCAGTTAATCCACAGATCTAAACAGTGACCTAATTTTGAGATGTAGGACTGTACTTTGGATATTAGGGGAAATCACAGATGACTTCTTTCTCAGGTATAATCTCAACTCTATCTACTCTTCGTGATGCCCCAGACCAGCAGACTCCTCCGAGTACTCCAAGGACAGATCAGTCTTCTGTCATCCAGTGCACACGTGGCCTTCCAGAGGTGAATACATGCTTCTCTCTAATGCTTTCACTTCAAATAACTTCTTTAAAACATGTTCTTACTCATCTGAATAAGATCTAACATAATATCCCAGGCTTGAATTTGATGCAATAAGGGCCACCAAAGGTTTACAACAAAAATTATCTAAAACCCCACTAACAAAGTGATTTTATCCTTTCATGGGGCATTAATTCATTGCCTGTTGCCTGCAACACAAAAGGAAAGAGATTGGCTTATCAATTTATCAGGTTTATAATGATAAAGAAAAAACTATAAAGATTGTTATTTTTTTTTCAGTGCTATAGCTTAAACTTATGTAACCCTTGCACACTTACTCGTTAAAAGCCTGCCCTGTAAAGCTACAGTTTCACAAAACGGATGGGCAGAGTATACTCCATTTTCCTCTTCCCTAGAATTATTGGTCTCAAACTCAGTAATACTCTGAAGACTATCCTGGAAGAGTGTGTTGCTTTTTCTTCCTGTTCCTTGAGGACTGGAAACTGTGGCTTTCATGGTCATAGATGAGGTTGTGAAATATTTAGTCACTGTTGATTTCTGTCTTGATATCTCCTTGGAGAGCATCCTGGTTAGAAGGGCCTCTCTGTTTCAGTTATTGATGTTGCTGCAGCAGCATGATCTCCTCTATCTTGCTGTGTTTGACTGTCTTTCTCATCATGGTTTCAACATAGCTGTTCTAGCCAGGGTTTAATAGCTTTTATTTTCTGAAATGGATGGGAACTACCTCCTGAGTCTATAAGTACAAGAACGTGTCCTGCAAAAAAAGAAAAGCAACTCACCCTTTCCCATTTGTGTCCACTATCCAAGACAGCAAGTATGTTATGAGACTCAGGGTCCCCAGTTCAAGGAGATTACTACACAGTCTCACCCAGAGGAAAAACTATCATGGAACTTAATTAATAGAACTGCCCTCATCCATAAACTAGCAACTAGCTTTACAACAGTAAAAGGCAACTTCTATTATGTTGTATGCTGATAAGGGTTGAAGAGCTTCTATCAGTTTCTCATATTTTACCTTCTCCATCACCAGTGTTAATATAAGAACCTGCTTTGACAACCGTGATATGAATGAAGTCTAATTGTTCGCTGGTGTTTACTGAAGCTAGAGCTGCAACAATTTGCTGTCTAAACTGCTAAATCTTTTTTTTTTTTTTTGTTGCTATATAATAAGAATCCACATGTTTAGCACTTCAGAACATAACCTGAAGTCTAACTTCTCTTCTAGGTGTCCAACACAACTTCCCAGGGGGACAGTGCTGATTGGAGTAAACAAGCTGAGGAAACAAAATATCTAGACAAATCAAATAATCTTCAAAGGGACAAAATTGCTGATTCAATGTCCATAAGTCAGGAACAAAGTATGTACTGTCATGATAAAAACTGTAATGGATATCAGGGCTGCAAAGTTAAAAATGTACATAAACCTGGTGTAAAGAAATAAAATCCTGAACACTGAATCAGTTTGCAGAATAAGGGAGGGGGTACAGTTTTCCCTTGCTCTTTCTTTTTCATTTTTGAGTTGCTACTTTTTTTTTTTTATAATAAGTTAAACTAAATGGGTGCTTGGTTTTGTTCTGTGTTCTTTATTCTGTGTTAAAATCCATGTGAAGGAAATGACTTTTCAAATAAAGAACTTAGCCTTCTGAATTTAATACTGGGGCTAAGTAACCCAGTCTGACAATATGTTAAACTTCACGAGCCCTTAAGCTGTCTTCTGCTGAAACTTGATGGAGCTCTTTTCCTAGGGAACTTTGTGTGTATTTTGAGTTTCCATCTCTCCCTCGTGGCGACAATGATCTGACAGTAGTGTCAAACAGGCTTTCACCATGGAGCAAACATGCAGTTATTACAAGAAAACAGGTTCCCTGAAAGCTGCATCCATATAGAGATGCCTCAGGCTCCATAACTATTTCAAAATCAAGAACTCTGAGCTCTACCCTGACCATCCATGGTGACAGACTAGTGTTACAAGACAGGGTTGTTTAGATTCTGCCTCTGCTCTTTCCTTCCTAGACTACCTCTAGAGGCTTGAATAGGGGAAGGAAGAAGCTTCTGAAAACTTCATGAAATTAAAAGGCACAGCCTTCTTGCTGATGAACTCTCTAACTGTTGCTAAAGAATAAAGCCAAGTGTGTGTATTAAAGCAACTCTAAAAATAGTGATTTAATTCTTCAAGATGTTCTGTTCAGTAGTTTCATGCTCCTATCCATACACATATTTGACTCTTTTTGTTTAGATTGTAGCAGCTGGGGCTGGTACATGGGTTCCATGGATTCAGATAATGATTTTCACTTCTAAAGTTTTGAGGCTGCCTAAAACTTGGATTCCTGTCCTGTGTACTGCATGACTATACCTATCAAGATCCTGGTGTTAGTGTAATATCTCAAAGGGCTGGGAAAACAAGCAGGAATAAAACAAGCTCCCTGTTTTACTATTTGTGGAGAAAGAAAAAGACATAGCTAAAGCTGCTGAGAAAGCTTGCTTCCCTTCTCTACTTGTTTCCTTGCTTAGTCTTTATTCCTCTTAACTTTCTATCCCTAATCCTCATTTAATTTGTACTGTTTCTATCTTCTCCACTTTTTTCAAGGGATGTTTGTGTGGACAGTTGTAGAGGAGCTCCTGTTTCATTGCTGGATAGTTCCTGTATTAAACTTTGCTTTTGAGTACACTTGAACGTCAGCATTATGTTCTGTGGAGGAGGATTTAACATGATGATGCAAGTGTAGCTATGTGCCACCTTCCATAACACAGTGGTGTCTCTTCCTGCAGTGATATGTGTCCAGTGTTACCTTAGCCTTTCCATTATTGACTCCTGTAGAAAACTGGAACAGGGGGTTTGGTTTTATAAACAACAGAAGTTTCTTAAACAACAAAAATTTTGCTACTCTTGAACTGTCAGTAGGGTCTGTAATTTACTGATAGAACATGGAGAGAGTGCTCAGTACTATATGAATCTACTTAGATCAAACCAGGGAAACATTTTAGAACTGGAGGCTTAGAGCAACTAATTTATTTCTGTAGAGAATCCCACTGTCTCAGGCATTTCTGTGAGGTTACTTGCATCTCTGAAATGAGAGTTCTTGATTTTAGACTTGTGACACCTCTGAGGGAATGGGTGAAGGCTTTGTGTATCACTGAATTTAGTGGTTGCTTGTTAAAAAGCTTAACTTATTAAACTGGTAACGAGTAGCTTCCCTTTGCAGTGCAAAGCAGTGCCTCAAGAAGAGGTTCTGCAAAGGCTGGCACTGCTGCAAGTAGCTCTAAAATGCATGTTTTGAATGACTGTTGAATGATATAAAATACGTGTTGTTCATATCTCTTTCTAAAATAGCATCTTTTTTCAGAATATATCTAGATTTTCATCTCAAAAGCTCTTTAGAAGAGAATATAGCAAAGTAATACATAAGCTACAATAAAAAAAAAAAAATAACCCCCACCACCAACCTACCTTACAATATGTGACTTCTGTTAACTCTGGTTTTCTGGCCAGGCCCTAGTATTACAAAAGTTTATTTAATAATAAGAAAAAAAAAAAAAAAAGGGAGTGTAAATTCTTAATTTCTAGAATGACTAATTTTTATCACTTAATTTTGAGGAAACATAGTGTATAAAATCAACATGAGTGAAAAATCTTTTTTTTTAATTTTTCCATCAGGTGATTGTACACCTAAAGACAAGCCTAACGGTAAAAACATGCTAGAGCCAAATTTAAAAATTCTTCCAAGAAAGGTAAGTGGTACTCAAGTATTATTTGAAGAGAAGAGCTTGAATATATTTACTAGGATCAATATTTCCCTGTCCAGGGCTCTTATATAAAAATCTGGCCTTTTATGATTCAAATATTTAGTGTCTGATAGGTCTTGGGTGTTGTTATAAGCCATACAGATTTATCTTATTTCTAGTGCTAAAAAACTTGTCAATAACAAAAGAAAATGGGAGAACTATGGTCTCTGATCATTTTAAAAGGTAAATTATATAAGATTAAGATTAAATTAATAATAACATTTCCATATTGTCATTAAAAATCTGGTTTATCTCATTTTGGTGGGTTGACCCTGTCTGGATGCCGGGTGCCCATGAAAGCCACTCTATCACTCTCCCCTCCTCAACTGGAGAGGGGAGAGAAAATATCATGAAAAGCGCATCAGTTGAGAGAAAAACAGGGACATTGCTCAGCAATTATTGTCATGGGCAAAACAGGCTTGATTTGGGGAACTTGATTTAATTTAGTACTAAACAAGAGAAGGGTAATTAGAAATAAAAGCACATATTTAAAACACCTTCCCCCCACCACTCCTTTCTTCCCAAGCTTAACTTTACTCCTGATTTCTCTACCTCTTCCCCCGGAGCAGCACAGGGGGTCAGGGAATGGGGCTTGTGGTCAGTTCATCACATGTTGTTTCTGCCCCTGCTCCTTCCTCAAGGGGAGGATGCCTTGCAGTGTGGGGTCCCTCACACTGGAGTTAGTCCTCCATGAAACTTCTCCAACATGAGTCCTTCCCACAGGCTACAGTTCTTCACAAACTGCACCATCATGGGACCCTCTCATGGGATGCAGTCCTTCAGGAGCAGACTGCTCCAGTGTGGATCCCCCATGGGGTCACAAGTCCTGCCAGCAAAGCTGCTCCATTGTGGGCTCCTCTTTATTCACACATCTACAGATGCTGCCAGGAGCCTGCTCCACTGCAGGCTTCCTTACACCTGGTCACAGCCTTGTTCATGCATCCACCCACTCCAATGTGGGGTCTTCCATGGACTGCAGGTGGATATCTGCTCCACTGCTAACCTCCAAAGTCTGCAGGGGACAACTTGCCTCACCATGGGCTGAAGAGAATCTCTGCTTTGGTACCTGGAGCATCTCTTCCCCCTCCTTCACTGAGCTTGGTATCTACAGAGTTGCTTCTCTCACACACTCTCATTCCTCTCTCCAGCTGCAAATTGCTCTTGTGTAGCAACTTTTTCCCATTCTTAAATATGTTATCCCAGAAGCGCTACCACCGTCACTGATGGGCTTGGCCTTGGCCAGTGGCAGGTCTGTCTTGGAGCCAGCTGAAATTGCCTCTGTCAGGCATAGGGGAAACTTCTAGCAGCTTCTTAAGCCATCTCTGTAGCCCCGCCTCCTACCCCACTACCAATCCCTTGCCATGCAAACCAAATACACTCCTCTAATTTTAATATTTAAACAAGAAACTAGCGTTTCTTGATCTAGTTCTATTATTCAAGTTATTAGTGTGCTTTTCCCTGCTGATCCAGTAACAAAAATAGAGTAATGTGGAACACAGCCTTGGATGCTATTGAAAACCCTGTTCTGATACAGCATGCTACACTTCTGGTTATGTTATTACCATTTGGAAATATTCTGAAGGTTTTTATGCAAGTTAAGTAAAATATTTCCTAGTATACAATAGGTTATCTTAAATAGAGGAACAGAGGGATTTTCTTACCTATTATTTAAATTCTTCTATGGTAATCAGTTGTTTGAAAACATCAAATTAAAATTACTAGTCTAAATAATTGATCCTGTCAGAGTCTGGACCTAAAAAGTTTGTATATAGTTGGTTAAATTAAAACATTCCTAGGATTTTTCTGTAGACACTTAGCTTTTAGAAAGCTATTAACTAGCTTACTGAATTTGATTCCAAAAATAGGTATTTCCTTCATAAACATGACTTTCTACTAGAAGCAGTACTTCTTAATACTGGTTTTATGCAGTTTTATGCTGTGAAGAAAATACCACTGGAGAAGGGAGAATCGAAGGAAAACAGGGGTGTTTAAAACAAACCAAACCCCCAAGCCTAATACAAAGCTATTACGTAAGGATCACGTATAGTAATGAAATGGATGTTTTCCATATTAAAATACTGTCAATGGACCTTGCATAAATTCAGTCTTGTGAATTCATGTTTTCTGGAATTAAAAAATGGAGTGGTGGACATAAAGGATTGGGTAAGAATAGCTACAAAAGCTAACAGTTTCTAGCATATTGCTAAATCATTTCTAAGTTGATGAGAAGTCTGCTTAGACTGCTGTATTTGCACTAATGTTCTGCCAAAGTAAGGATATTTTGTTGTAGATATTCCAAAACAGGTACAGTCAAAACACCATTGTGCTAATGTAAGAATTAAGCAGATAATAGATGATGAGTAGTTGTGGAGTATTTTTGCTTCTTCTATGTTTTCTTTTTTTCTCATAACTTCAGGATACGGTATTTAAGAACAGAGATTCCTGGGTAAACTTATGTAAATCGATAAAGCTTCCAGCTCCAATAAAAACATCTGGGGAGACCTTCAGACAGTTCAGGGAAGCAGCATTAAAGAAGGATAATCAAGTGCAGAATTTAAAAAGCCTTCTGGTGCAAGTCAAGAGCGAACCACAAAACCTTCCTCCAAAAAAAGAGAGGTTTGTAACCACATATGTTTAAGTATTATTCAACTTTTGGCTGGTATGGTACTAGATGGCTTTGTTATTCAGGAGCAAGCATTTTGGATTAGGTAACTGTCATGTGTCAGATGAAGTGCAGGAGCTGTACCGCTCTAAGCACAACTGCACATCAGAAATGTACAGGGTGACCTCTTCCTTTACAAATCAGTATCATTTCAGAAGTCAAAGAAACTTCTCAGGTGCATTTGTTCGTTTGTTTGTCTGGAGCACTCCTTCCTCTGATCATGACCAGAATTCACACACATCCTCAGTATGGTTCTTCCCTATATCTGTAGCCAGGAAAATCCCCATCTTCTTGCTGTCCTAAGGGGAAGCACGATAACCTAGTCTCTAAGAACTGGGTGTTAACCATAGCTAAAGCGTGCACCACTTCAGACAGCAGAATTCTTTGCATTGCTGTAAAGAAACATATTCAATAAGCTACTGCTGTAGTATTCTTCCCTAGATGTTTGCAGCTACTGTTTTAGTGAGTGCCCACTCATGTATCCCAGTCTAAGGTCTATTATTATGCTAAGTGGGATAAGCAACTGCCTACTAATTACCACATTGCAGTTATAATTTAGATTGCTGTTTCCTACCTTTTTGAAACTCTGCTTTCTGTAATATTTCCCTCCTCAGTAGCCTTGATTTTTCCTCGTCCCTTTGACCTTGTGAAAGATAAGTCTGAGCCAGTTCCTGAATTCTTCTGCTCCTGCCTATTGCTGGCTGTATTAGAATAGGTTGCTTGTTTGGAGTGCGTTACTTTAATCAACAGAGCCTTTGAGAGACTTAAGAGTGCACTCCTTGTTCAGAACATGGAGTAAACAGTCCCGGCACCTTCAGATACTACAGGTTTTAATGATGCATGTAGCTCTATGAATAAGACATTAGAGATGCTTGCCTGAAGTTAGAGAAATCTATCTCAGATGACTAGTTGAAGTGGAAGAAGTTGGAAGCAAAATATTATAGGCCAAGAAAGTAACAAAAAATTGTGTATGTCTTTCAAAAAAAAGTGCATGTAAGTTTTGTGTAGCATATAGATTAGAAATAGAGCACAAGAAACCTTAACCTCCTACAGCCCAACAATCGTGTGCACGTACCTCTTACAAAGGAACATTACTATGATTCAACATGTAAAACACAGTTTGAGTGCTACACACTGATGTAAATTATTTGCAGAATTCTGTCCAGGTGCAAAGGCTTGTTATGAAGAAAAAGAAGAAATAACTTTTGTCCTATACCAATCTCTTCTTTAAAGGGGCCATGAAGGCACAGGATGTGATGTCATGGCAGCGATGGACTCTGAGTCCCAAAAAGAAATGCATGAGGGCAAACAATTGCCAGAAGCTCAAACAACTCTTGTTCAAGATCGTAACATGGCTAGAAAAATGGAACAAGAACGCAGGAGAAGAGAAACAGTAAGTTGCTGACCCTTGCCAGCTGATTTTGTTTCATCTTTAGTAGAGAATAAAAAATGTTAGCCCCTTATTTTAAAGGAGCTTAGGTTAGGTCCTTATTTTAAAGGACCTGAATGATCAAAACCAACAGAACAGTGCTACTGGAAGAGTTAGTTCAGAGAAGTTCAGGAAATGCAAAGTAGGTCTTCAAGTGATCACAGAAAAGCTATCTGTTTGGTCCTATTACTTCTATAAACTTAGAATAATTGTGTGGTAAAATCAAATTTTAAGGAGGACTGCATGCCTTCTGAATAATTTCAAACCTCAGATCTTGCAAGCTGTCTTCTTTAACATATTACATGGCAACAAAGGTGCTAGTTACACTGTTCTGGTCTGAAATATTAAAACTGAGCTTTTTTAAAACTAACCTATTGGTTTTATTGGTGTAAGTAATGAATGTTGGGATTTTTTTAATTGCTATTTCTTTTTAATATTAAACATTTTTTAAAAAAGTTCATAATATTGTACAATGGAATGTAAGAACTGCAGTGTGAGCTCATGTTAGATTCCAGTAAGGTCTACTGAAGCTTTCATCCTGTTCTGCTCTTTTCAGAGGGAGCTTCAACAACATGCATGTTGAAACTTGTAATAACAGAGGAAAAACACACTTTTGGGGAACAAGCTTTGTTGTTTTATCTTAAATCTTTAAATATTTGACCTGCATAGTATTCATTAATGTCTGACTGCTCTGAAAACACCCTAATTTGCTTTCTTGCAGATGGCTTCTGTAATTGACATGAATCTGCAGAGAGATATTATGACATCTTTTGAAGACTATCTTGAGCAAAAGCTGTAGCTAATATAGAACTTAACTTCAACACTATTACAAGCTGTAAACTTCGAAAATGTATTATTTATTTAAAATGTTTATGCTTAAATGTTAAGACTACTTAAAAGAACATATAAGCTCCTCTAAAGTTCTTAATATTGAAAGTTTGTTCATTAATACCTGAAGCATCACAAGATCTTTTTGCTCCTTGTTTCTAATATATGTAATGTAGTTTGTTCTTTTGATTAGTTTCATATGTTGTGTATGTATATGAGAAAATATCTGCTTCTTGATTTTCTTTCTCTTGTTTTTTAAATCTCTTTTCTTTCCTTTTCTTCCTTTTTTTTTTTTTTTTTTTTTTTTTTCAGAATCACTTAGGAATCTGTTACACTGAGCATAGCCAAATTCTTGTCTGGTTGTATTAAGTCACAGTATACTAACTATACTATTTTAAACCACGATCTTCTCAGTTATGTGATTGCTATTAAAACATTCGCTTTACTATGACACACTTGCAGAGAATCTGGGCTGTGACAAAAGACCTGTAATAGTGATAATTTCTGAAGTGTGTGTAACTTTATTTGTAATTGTAAAGAAATATTTCCTGGAACTCTGTAATTTCAGTAGCAAATCCTGTATACTCCCATGTCTTTTAAGGGCCAGACGTGCTGATCTTCTGTTTAATGTGTTAACATTTGGATAAGGGTGCAAGTATGTCTGCCAGATAGTTCTAGTTCTTCACAGAAAGGAATTCCCTAAAACATGCCACTTCTGGCTCCGGTTTGAAAGGCTTTCTGATTGATGCAAGATCTTGCTAATGTTGGGATACTTGCTGAAGGAGAAATAAGAGTGTAAAAACCCTGTGTTCTTGATGATTACGTATAGTTAAATTAAATACAGGACTAATAAAAATTGTTTTATACAATTAATACCAAAATACAATGTGTATTGCAGAAATGTTGGGTGGAAGGGGGCCCATTGAGATAATCTAGTTCAGTGGTTTCCAAACCACTGTCCAAAGTGGACAAGACTTTCCTACAAATAACTGAATTTTCAGATGACGGAAATAACTTATATCTAAATTCATAAATGACAGCTAAAGCATGGTAGCCTAAAAATGGTAGCCTAGTCTTCCAAGTAGCAGGCTGATGAGCAAATGCTAGCTCCAAAATAACTATTCTGCAATAAAATACTGCTCTGTATCTTCTTCTGCCATTGCTGGAGTGGTAGTGTTTCATGCAATGGCAGAAAAAGTGGATATTGACAAATGCTCAGACTGGGGTATCAGCCCTTGAATTGACTAGGGAAGTCCTTTTACATGAGCCTTGCCTGGATGCACGCTCAAGCGTATGCTGCTTGGGAGACTTGAATACTTGCTCAGAAAGGGATTTGGGGTGGAAGATGGATTGTAATGTGAAGTGGTACTGTCAGGATGTCTTGTTTCACATCCACATCAGAATTGGCCTGCCTTCATTTGCAGTTAATATATCATTAATAGCTATTTGTCCTGCAATCAAATATCACAGTTCACTTTCAGGACTCTGTACTTTGCTGTCATCTGGACATGTATTTCTGACTGGGTTAATGCAAGCTCAGGATCTCTTGCTTTGGAAATAGGAGGTGACAGAGGGAAGGGCAAGAATTTCTTCTCTGCATTTTATCCATTCTGTATCACTGTATGGGCATTGCTAGTATATGAATTGTTACTTTTGCCCTTTCAAAAACTAATTCCAGTTTACATGACTCTATGTTGTCAGTGACTTAAAGTCACAATGCCAGTGCTGCTAACACTAACCTGATAAACCCTTTATGTGCAACCTTCAAGTCGCTTCAAGAAATGTCATGGTTTAACCCCAGCTGCCAACTAAGCACCAAGCAGCCAATCACCCACTCCTCCCTCCTAGTCAAATGGGGAGAAGTCTCCAAAACAAGTAAAACTTGTGGGTTGAGATAAGAACAGTTTGATAATTTTAACAAAAATAAAATATAATAATAGTAGTAACAATAATAATAAGTGTATGGAAAAGAAGATAAAAAGACAAATAAAACCCAAGAAATACAAGCTCTTTAGTCTGTGGCTCTTTAGTCTGGTTAAGAGAAGACTCAGAGGGGATTTGATAAATATTTATAAATATCTGAGGGCTGAGTGTCAGGAGGAAAGGGACAGCCTCTTCTCACTTGTGCCCTGTGACAGGACAAGGGGGAGTGGATGTAAGCTGGAGCACAGGAGGTTCCGAACATCAGCTCATCCCAGACAACTCCCCCAGTTTATGTACTGAGCACAACATCCTATGGTAAGGAATATTCCTTTGGACAGTTTGGGTGAGCTGTTCTGGCTGTGTCCCCTCCCAAATTCTTGAGCCCTCCAGCCTTCTCACTGGCAGGACATGAGAAGATGAAAAGTCCTTGACTTAGTATAAATGCTACTTAGCAACAGCGAACAACATCAGTGCATTATCAATATTATTCTCATACTAAATCCAAACCACAGCTCTGTTGTAGTATAGAATCATAGAATCACTTTGGCTGGAAGAGACCTCCAAGGTCATCAAGTCCAACTATTAACCCAGCACTACCAGGTCACCACTAAATCACATCTCTCAGCACCACATCTACATGTCCTATAAATACCTCCAGGGATTAGGACTCCACTGCTGCCCTGAGCAGCCTGTTCCAGTGCCTCACACCCCTTTCTGTGAATAATTTTTTCCTAAAATCCAAAGGAAACCTCCCCTGGTGCAACTTGAGGCCATTTCCTCTTGTCTTATCACTTGCTACTTGGGAGAACAGACCACCCCTCAACTCACTACAACCTACTTTCAGGTAGTTGTAAAGAGTGATAAAGTCTCCCCTCAACCTCCTTTCTTCCAGGCTAAACAACCCCTGTAGCTCATATGGAATCCATATAGTGTTAACAAAAAGACTTGCTAAAGCTTTAGGCCACAAGCAGTGAACTTCTGCTGAACTTAGTTACCTGAAGGGAAGCCCTGAAACCAGCTCATCCCATGCAAAAAGAGGTAACCCCATTCATCAGCAGAAGCTGCATCCTCAAGGAAAGGAACAACTAGCTTGGAGATAAAGGATCCAATGAGGAACAAGAAGGCCCCAGGCCCAAATATTACTATTGGACCGAACCTGTGTGTGAGGAAAGGGGAACTTAGATTGTAAGGGTATAATCACCCATGGATTTCTTTGTTTGTAGTCCCTCTCTGGAGGCACCCAGATCAAGCTGTTCTTTCATTGTACCATCTGAATAAATTACTTTTGTAAGATTCAATGCTTCTGCTACAGGAAACCTATGGTAGAGGAACTTCTTTAACAACACTGTGCTAGCTACTAGGAAGAGAATTAATTCTATCACAGCTGAAACCAGGACAAGAGGATAACCAGTTCCTACCTCCAGACAGAAGGCTGAGCTCAGAGGAAAGGGTGATGGCCTCCAAATGTTGAGTAGCAAGCCTATAATGACTGTATTTGCCCAAAGCTGTCACCACGCTCAAGGAAGCAGGAATGCCACTCATGTAAATACCCCTGCAATAAACAAGCTGCTTAAAGAGACTAAATATTGTTAATTACCTCGCAGCTATAAATGGGTACTAAATTCTATTATGGCATTCATTTACCTTGATCAGTTGTGAAAACAGCTGCACTAATGCGTCATTTCTATACTTTTGTCTACACTGGTAGATTGTATCTACATATAAATGAAAGGTAAGATAGTTAGAAGTTTTTTAAAGTTCCTCTGACACTAATAAACAGAATATGTTAAATTTTTTACTACCAACTAAGTTAGTCAGGCTGGAGGCAGAGTCAGTGATGTGCAAAGTTGTCCTCTTTTGTCTCTCAGAGAAATGGAATTAGTTGAACTGATAAAAGATAAGCAGGCAGATGGCACACTATGGAGGGCAAAGCACGCTGAGAGTCTGCCCTGGGGTTGCTTTGGCTGGCACCCATTAGAACTGTAATTTAGAGCAGAAGATGAGAAAAATCAAAATATAAGGAAGACAGAAAATTAATTGTTGGGTTACTCAATTTTTCTTATTCATATGAGATATATAGAAGATTCTAGGCTTTCTTCTGCAAAATACTGGAAAATGTGTGGAAAGTATTTCCTTTGTGAAAACAGGTTTGCTACACATGTAGAGAGCGTGGTCCTGGAGTAGCGAGAAAGCGTTCCTCAGTAAAAGAGGAATGCTACCTCTTCCTTGGCAAACAGGACAGCTAAGGTAGCGCAGCTGGACGTGGCCAGAAATGCTGAGCTAGGATGTGCAGCAGAGCGTGCAGCAATTTCGTTGTGCAAAAGCCACTCAGAACTGCAAGATCCCCAGCACTATCTTCTTCCCAGCTCTGATACTGGAGCTGTATCTAATATCTGAAGATGGTACAGCTAAACTCCACAGGAAAAAAAGTTTGTATCATTTAGAAGGCTGACATAAAACTACCTACGTAGTGACATATAAACCAAAAGCAGCCTTAGTTCTATTCTTGTGAAAAAATTAGCTCTGCTGTTTGTACATGAACTATTGCATAGCTTGGCCAAATGCATGCTTATAATAAGACACAGCATGGTTCCCTCTTTAATCCTTCTTCTATTCTAGATGCCTACTGTCATTTTGGGAATGCTGTGTCTAACCTGTCTCTGGAAGCCTGTGGTCAACTCCAAGATTTCCAACCTTGGTTTTCCAATTTTTCTTAGGAGATGTTTACTATTAAGTCATTCTGATTAGTGGTTTATTATGGAATTTGATGATTACTGCGATACAAACAATATTGGTTGAATTGCTTCTGCCAAACATTCTAATTTATCTAACTGGGTCACTGGTTTACTGAGGTGCACTTCAGGGAAAATTCTGCTGCAACTTGTCTGGTACTGAGAAGATGCAGGCTTCTTCCTTACAAAAAAAGGTATTAACACAAAGTCTGATGCATAAAAAAATTAGTAATATGCTAATCCTAGAGTTGGCGGCATGAGTAATCTGAGCACGAATGGAGGGCTCAGGCTTGGTAGGTATGATTCATATAATCCTACTGGAGTCTGCAGAGGTTGGTGTCTTAACTGAATCATCAGCTTCTGATGTTGTTCCTTCTCTTCTTGCCCAAGAGAAGGAAGGAGCCCTAAACAGCCCAGCAACTTTTTCCTCAGCAGCTTGATAACTCTTTTGACCTTAAGTTTGTAGGAGTCACATTCAGACAATGAGCAGGGATCTTTAACAGCATGATTCAGCACTGTCAGCTGATGTAGGTTGCTGATATTTCATTCGTGTTATTGATAAGAGGAAGCTAGGCAGCTTTTTACAGCTACTTGAAGATGTTATCTTTAATAGTAAAACATAAATTCAGAGAATGGTTTTGTATCTTATGTAAACTTTTAAATGCATGAAAATGCAGTAATGGGCAATTTTTTACAACATTCCTTGCTGCTGCTGAAGTTTTTTCTTTGATTTTTTTTTTAAGTGAATTTTTTGAACTTGTTGAAACCAGCATCAGTTCTGTCACTGCCTTCAACAGGACTAGGATTCAACATCAGTGTCTATATTTGTAAGTCTGAATATAGAACAAGTAGGAGAAAGCGTTTGGTATGTTACAGACAAAAATTGTCTACAAGCTGTGTTCCATGTGTAGTGAAAAATGCTATATATTCCGCCTGCACACATGCTTAGCCAATTTCTTGGTTTTTGTTTTGTTTTGTTTTTTAAATAACTCATTAAATTACATATCTTAGGGTTAACAAATGCATTGGTGTCTTTTGTACCACTTCCTACTTGCAAAGAAAAATTTCTTGGAAGTCCACATTCAACTGGACCAAGAACAAATTTTGGTCTTCGTCAAATTCAAGTAAAAATTTGGCAGTTTCACCCTTGTGAAAAGCAGGCAGCTGTACACAGGCCCACGTTATTAGTTGTGACTCTCACATGGCTTCTGCAAGTCTTGAACCTGCCTCTGTGCTCTAATCTAAGAAGCAAGGGGTTTAGATCGAGGAGCGAAGGGGAGTCAGCTGTGCAGTGAGTTGGATCAGGACTTTTCAGGATCTAACATGCAAGCTCAATCCTACTTTGCTTCTAGTCAACAACTATTATGTCTACATTTTGTTATCTCCCAGAACTAATAAACAGTAATTTTTCATAACCTATATTTTTATAACCTCTAAACCCTAGTGCTTAATATAGTCATGCTTTTTCTCACAATTTTGGATTAACTGAACCATTCTGATTCTAAATTACCCTATACCCTGCATATCTTAAGGTTAATACCATATAGGTGCTGACTGGAGCCATTCTTCTTATCCCAGCATCTGTGGCCCCATACGTGACTGACTCTTTGGCTTGTGCATGTAGCAACTGACAACTAATGGACAGGCATTCAGCCTCTGTCAGCCTTGGGTGGCCGAGATCTCGGTACTAAATGAACTTTATTGGTACAGAGTCAGTACTGATGATCTAACTTCCTCTACTAGCAAATTTCTCTATTAGAATAAGTTAAGCTTTAAAAAATTAGAAATTTTGGCACTGGAGCCCAAAACTTGTATCTTTTTAAGAAATGCTCATTGGTAATAGCATGTAATAACTAAAATTGTAATGCATTTATAAAATCGTCGTTAAATGGGTAATAGTGAAGACGTGGTGAAAGAATGCACAGTGTTCACAAATACTAAGGTGCAGCCAGGCAGCCACACACCTTTCTGACGGAAACAAGCCAAGTGCCATCAAATACGTGACCAGAGCAGGCAGAGCAATCGCCTGCCGGCACCTCTGGCAGGCACCGGAGCTGAGGCTGGTGCTGTCCCGCGTACCCCGGGCGCACTTTATGCAGTGAGATTTCGAGTGAGTTTTGGTGTGTGCGGCACTTCTGCCGGAGCGCGCAGCTGAGAGCAGCGCTCCTTCGCTCCAGCGACGGTTTCTCCTTATTTCACTGGGAAATATCTGGGGGGCAGAGCCCTCCGTGGCCGAGCTGCTGGGCGCACCCCCGGCCACAAGCGTCGCGGCACCCCAGGTGCTGCCCGGGGCCTAGCGCGCCCGGGCCGCGGCAGCCGGGGGCGGGGGTGGGCGGCTAAAAGCAGCGGGGCCGCCGCCGCGAGGGGCGGACAGAGTAGTTGGGGTTGCCGTCGCGCACAGTCCGTGAGGGGCAGGCATGGAGAGCA